>VZTS01025011.1:0-31843 GCA_013400795.1 Pluvianellus socialis | reverse complement strand
TATGGAGGCAAAACCAAACCAAAAATCAGATCACTGCAGGAATTGCGCTTCTATGTGCAATTTTTATTTCATGAAAGGCAGGCAGAGTCCTGTCGTCAGTTTTGTTATTGAGCTTAGATAATGTTAAATCAAGCCAGAAATCTATTTTAGGGACGTCTGCTAGGGCCTCAGTTCTCAGCTACATGTAGAAATTCTGGAGAAGTTTTCCTTTAACACTGAGCCCTTATAATAAGCACTGACCAGGGAACGGTTAGTATGTGTAAGCAAATTGACTATAGACAGAAAGAATTGGTTTACTTAGTCTGCTTCTAAGTTGTTTTGGTTTTTTTGGTTTTTTTGTTTTTAGTTATTTTCTTCAATTTTCAGAGGAGCACAAACAGTAATGCAGGATATAGGATAATGTACTTACGTGTATTGCAAGTCACAGCCTAGGTGGGACTGGCTGTGCTATAATAATGCATTTTGCCTGTGAGTTCTGTTGATTTTTTTTTTTTTTTCATGGAGAGAAAATTTTTTTTAAAAATTTCATTAAGTTCTGAAAGATTTTTAATGGAGTTATAGCATGGTTTAAAATAAGCAGATTCTCCCTCCCTTACCCTCTCTTTCTTTTTTCCCTCTCATCTACCAATCCTTATTTTTGTATAGCTAGTGACAAAGGAGGAAAGAAGTAGGAGGAAGCGCAAACTGTGAAAACAAAAATGTATGGGTTGAAGACTAAATCAAATCTGCTAAATCAAATCGTAGCCCCTATTTTTCAGTGTTTTAAAGCTGTCTAGTGTCTTCTTACATTTCCGAATGCATGTATCTGTAGAACAAGTGTTGTAGGTGAAGGTAAGTTATGTTTATTTTAGACTTGTATTGGCATCAGTCATTCACAACAATGGCAAAGTTACCACATCTGTAGTTGATTATCTGTAATGTTTTGTGATGTTGAATTCCTAAGTGGCAATAAGGAACAGATTAATATGAGGTGGAAATTGCCCGTGTTCTTCTGTATATTAACCTTCAATGGCAGTAGCACAGTAGTCTGTTTTTCTGATGTTATCAATGAGTTCATTCTTGGACTAGACTGTAAAAAGCTTAGTCCTTTTAAGCACAGCCAGCACACAGAGGTGATTAGATGCATTTCCATATTAGAGAACTCTCTTTCCTGTAGGTCTCATGTAAATCATAATCTAAGCAAGTTACCTGGAAAAATAAGAACGTCCCTCAGAAAATTCTGACTGCAGAAATTCAAGGAGCAATCTGGCAATTTTCTTTCCTTGAAAGGTACTTTTGGATGTCTTTTCAATTTACTTATTCATAAAGATAAGTTTTAGAGACACAAACGATTTTTTTATATGTAGATATTCTGCTGAATACCCAAAATTCTTTGGCAAAAAGAGTGATGGATATGTTTTGAGTAGAAGTGCTGATAATATTTTAATCTTAAAGATTAATCACACTATTGGAGGCACACTTATTGCAGTAACATTTTTACTGGGATGTCCAGATTCATGAAAGTGTGGACCGAATATTCTGAAAAGTTGGTGGCTTTTTTTTTTTGCTTGTTTTTTCCAACATAGAAAAAGCTAGCTCAAAAATGTCACAGCTCACTCTGGTTTTGTTATGAAACATGTTGTCGTATAGTATTCAGGAACAGGATAGTAAAAAATAAGTAAAGTAGCATTAAACGAAACTTATATACCATACATATAAGTATTTTTGTGGTAGATGTGTCCATGTCTGGGATCCTAGACATGAGAATTTGTCAGTTTTTTTAATATATCTGAAGTAGTGGGCTAGACAAGCAGAGGAAGAATGACCATAAAATAATGTGAATTTATATTTCGAGTTCCTTGGTACTGCGTGTTTATTTGATGAATACAGTGGCACATTGTGTATAGGACACAGAGGAGAGAAATAAAATGGAGCAAATTAAAAAAACAAACAAACTTTTTTTCTTTAGAGTTTGTTTTTTTGAAAAGCACATTGTGTTTTACAGAAGAAAACTATATCATAATAGAGTTAATGTGAATTACCCATGATTTGACTAGTGTTTTCTGTAAAACTATTGGAAGGCAATAGCATTCTGCTACCTACAGGTAGGTTTTACCAACTGAAGTTCATATTGATAAAAACAGTGTATGGAGAATCAGACTTTTTTCAAAACTTTTAATTTTGTGTAAGTCTTTCTTATCTCTTCATTTTTCTTCTTTGTTCAGAAAAATGCTTTTTATACTTTTTGTACATGTTCTATAGTGAAACTAGTCTTTCTTGAAAGTATATCTATTTAAAATATGACTTCAGCTTTACCAAATCAGCACAGTGTTGCTGTTATTAGAATCAAGATATTAGCAAAAGGAAGGTGTTTTTTTAGTAATTATTTGCATACTTTATTGTGAATATGCATGTAATTCCTTATATTCTTGAGAAAATGGCTGTGCCTTGAACTCTAACGGTATTCATGTATGTTGTTTCTTCTGTAATTGCCCATGTGGACAAACCTGGTGAATGTTGAATACCAAGTAACTTACAATACCTTAAATACATAACAAGATAAACCCCTTCATCTACATGAATGTTTGTGATCATGGCTGCTTACTTTTAAGTAATTCCTTTTTGCTCTTGAGTTCTAACTCTCTTAACTGAAAGTGGCCCATATGTCTTGGTCATTAATTCCCAGGTGGATGTGAAGCAGGTAGGAGGTCTGAAAATAGCAGATCTACAGTACAGCAAAAGCAAGATTCCTCTAGATTCATATAGACTGTTCTTCCTCTGGCAGTTTTTGTGAACGGGACAAGTGTTTTACCACTGCATCTAGACCTTTTCTGATAACTGTGCTGTGTAGTTCAGCTTTGCTTGGGCTTGGCTAGTCTCTCCGCTGGGATGACCATGAATACAGTGCTGTGTTTTGGTTAGCTTAACAGCCATTCTGAATAACACAGTGTGGAATAGAGGTTTAAAAACAGACAACAGAGCTTGGTCTGGGTCTTCCAGTGTTTTAACTTAGTAGTGCTTTTTTTATATTACTGATTTTACGTTTAGACATACAAGAGTATTTTTGTTGTAGTAACAGATGTCTCTCCAGACACATACATGCATGTTTAAATGGAGCTGCCAAAGCACAATATTCTTTCAAAAAGAGATTAATGTAACAGAACTTTTTTGTCTGCACAAATTAATTGAACAGTTATGAGGATGGATCGCTCCTCTGTAATAATTACAGTTGTATTTAATATAATTAATACTTTATATTAGAATTAGTGTGAAATAGTATTATTCTGTTGCACAGTTAAGGTATAACTGTAACACTAGATTTGTCTGAGTAAACACTGTCACTGCATGCCACTCCCAAGAGCATCTGTCTCTGGTAATGACTCTCAAGAGCAAGAACTTTGCAATTCTGAGCTTCACAGGCATCACACTTAACTAACATCCTATGAGAACTAACATCAAATCAATGGATTGCTTATTACCTGAGCTCTTTTGCTTCGTTTTATTATTGCTCATAATGGAACTAGTAGTGTGAAAGATATATGAGATAAGTAGTACATGCCAGCAATTTGTTCCAAACGTTGTCTGAGCCTGCTGGTGCATGAGTTTCTGAAGAAAAATTAATCTATTTCTAGCAAAGAATTGCAAAACTTTTTCTCATTTTGCTCTCTCTGAAAAGAACTGTGAATTTTTTTGGATACTGTAAGAAAAAGTGCCCATGCATAAAATTAAAACAGGAATTGCCCTGTCAGTGCAAACCCTCAGTTTAACCTTTTTTGGCATGAAAAAAACCAGTAAACTTATTTCCCATGATCAGATTGGTGAAAACTGATATAACAGGGCTAGGCTCAAACAGAAAAGATGCAATACTGTCAACACCTGATTTAATGCTCCAGGTAGCAATCCTGCTGTCAGACATTGTCCAGGGAGATTTAGGAGATGTTGATGAAAGCTATAGTGATAATGACTACAGAGGAGACAAACTGCAGTTATCTCAGTTCTCTATGTTCTTCAGAAGTGTAGTTGTGGTAGGTAGAATGACAAATGCATTTTTCTAATTATGAAACACGTTTTCTGTTTCTGAACAAAATTCGTAGCCAAAGGTCAAGGGGTTGAAAAAATATTTGAGTCTGTGTTCTCACTGAGCCGCATGCTCCTGCAGTGAGCTTAATGCTTCGCTGCAAAATTTGAGACTGTCAGTTATGCAAATGTTCTTCAAGTCACTACTGGTAGTCTGTGTTCAAATCTTGTTGGGAGAAGGATAGCTGAGATGTGGCTTAAGTGGTTTCATACTTTACTAGCAGGATAGCCAGTGGTTATAGAGTCTTACCTAACTTGCTTTGAGGCCTTGCCCAAAGGGGAAAAAGGCCTGTGCAAGTTCTTCAACTGCTTGACAAAACATGGAGAAAAAAATGAAAAAGGCCAGTGGTTTTCTGTCAGTGTGACTGGCCAGTTCAGGTGAGGTTGCACTGTGAGGGATGGAGAAGACGACACCATGCCCCCTTTTCAACCATTGACATTCTGCTCATGTCAGGAAAGAGACTTTCCATTTCCCAGAAGCAGTTTTGTGACACCCCCTAGGCTGTCCAAAATGTTGTAGTGACAAAAGCATGCAGTACAAAAGCTCTGGTGGAAAGGTTTAAAATAGGATACGTTATAATTTTGATTGGTTATAACACCTAAGACTTGCATTAAACTGTTGGCAAAAAGTATAGATGAAAGGGAGAAAGAGAGATGACTTGTGTTCACTTAAATAAATCAAGTGAAGGGTGGTGAAAGGGGAGAAAGAACCTATGAAAATTCTGTCTTTAGTCTAAAGAGCACATGGGTTGAACAGACAACATATTTCTCTTTATCTGCATATTTCTAGTACCAGCTACAATATAGTCTGATTTCTTTCTGCTTGTCAAACTTCTGCATCTCCTTGCTTCTGCTAATCCCAAGTAGGAAAGCTTGGAGCAATAGATAGCTTGTGTCAAGGAAGTTTGGGTGGCCAAGGAAGAAGTCTGTGATGTAGCACAAACCCTGCAAGCCAAAGGGGATAGTAGTGTGTGAGACCATGGTGACGTGGAAGAGCATATATTCGGCAGTTTAGTGAGTTCTCATCTAGACGAAGTCTGTTAGGACCTTCAGAGCACCACATGCTTTTCTATTGTTTTGTTCTCTACCTAATGGCTACACTTCATTTTTTCCATTCTATTACAAACCCTTGGAGAACAATTTGTATGGTAATTTTTGTGAATTATGTATCCTTGGAGATAGATGAACATCATTAAACTATTATCATGTTTAACATTCCTGTTCCCAAAAGTGGAAGGCTAATTTTACTCCTTTAATTTCTTATGGATTGCTTTGCTTTTTTGTGGTGGCCACAGGTGTCCAATTTATTCCCAACTCTGTGGAGATATTTTCATTTTGAGTCTTACAAAACTTATAGGTTGTAGTAAGTTGGAAGTGCTTGCATGGGAAGGCAGCTGGAATATCTAGAAAAAGTACTTAAAAATTAATGGTTTTAGAAATTACATTGATTATTCTTACTACCGTGAACGAGATTGCTTTTGTTCGTGAACTTTAAGGTTCCTCTTGGTCCACCATGATTGCCATCTGCTGATGAGCACAGTCATCACAGCCTTTTTTTCAAAGTAGCATTAGATTCAGCAAGGCTGTTTGGCTGAACTATTGGGTCAAGAGCTGACTCTGACTCTGCTCACCGTTAGATGATTTTTGACTTAAGAGGATTAATTTTTTTCGTGTTTATAACATTAAATTTTCTTTCATGAGCATGTAGCTGTGGCAGCAGCCACATTTCCACTTCATATTTCATCTCGAGTTTTTCTATTAATCATATTACATTTCCAATTAAGTTCTACTTATGAATTTGTTTCAGTGTGGTTCTTAGGGGAATCAGTAAATGTGTTTTATAATTAAGTGCTCAAATATTAGAATTTAATAGTTCGTAATTAGAGGGTTTTTAAATTAGAAATCTGTCTTCCTATACAATTTGAGGAGCTAGAATCTAATTTAAATCTTCACCTTAAGGAAAATTCATAAAATGAACTAAACTAAAGCAGTGAAATACATTTTTAATTAAAGGGAAGAAACTGCTAATCAAGTGCAACTTAGGAACATAACCTAATAGTGAAGGTATTGTATAACATCATATAGTTTCTTTATGCTAGGGAATGAAATACAGTGATTTAAAAAAATTAGATGAAACATTACTTAAAACAGTGAGTTTCAATTTGCCATGTGAAGAGTCCCATGGTAGAAGTATTCCCATTATCTTCAGTCTTATTGTAGAAATAAATATATACCTTCTAAGGCACACGAATAAGGACTAATAATATTTGCATTGTTCAGTGGCATGCGTGCTGTCATGCAAATATCTGATACAGAAGGCATGTGTGTGTAGGTATATGTATATCTGTTTGTAGTTATATTCTGAGGTGCAAGGAGTCATAGTAATGTTGATGGTTGCTTAGGGGTGTGTTCATAATCAGAAATCCTGTTTTCTCCCCGGCTGCAAGCAAAATGCTGATTCTGTGGCAAAACCAGCACAAATTCTAAATGGAATATTGGCCAGGAACTGGAAGCTGAAAGAATGATTTTCCTGTACCAGCTAAAAAGAGACTGAGTCCTGAGTTACAACTGGTATTAACAGGGACAGTTTAAGATGTAAGTGAAACAAGCAGTTGCATACAATGGAATATTCACAGGATTGGCCATCAGGAAGACACTCGTGAAAATTTTGTGCCTGACCTGAGCTTGGCTGTGCAGAAACAGCACCGTGGAGATCCCAGATTGCATGTACGTTACTGGGCATGGAAGCTTTCCCCAATTCTTGAGCCTGGATGGATGCCGAGGCCACATCTTGATCCAATCTGAGCAGGCTCTCCGTCCTTATCCATGGAAAAACAAAAAAAACCCCAAAACCAACAACCTAGATATGCATGCTCAGCTGAAGACAGAGGTACTTTATGGCAGCCTGCCTGGAGAACGGGGATATCAGGTCTCCAGTGCATCCCCACCAGTAGGTCTAGGCACTGCTGGAAGCATTTTCTCTAGGTTACAGATGACCCTGAGAGCAAACAAGCATCAGAAAAAACAAGCTCTTTGATTACTTGTCCCAGTAAGAGGAAAACCATGTCCCTGACTGCATATCTTGCTCAAGCTACCCTGCTTCTGCTTACCTGCATAGCTGCTGTGGGGAGAGGTGTACAGAAGGCAGGGAGAATGAGGTTCCTGAAGGTTGGTTCTTCCCTTGTGCCTTGCATCCGCTTCCCCAGGGCAGTGCTGTGGCATTGCCTTACAATCAAGACTGTGTGGCAAGGACACAGTTGGCAGAGAGAGGTCTGACGCAAGAGCCACTTGGTTATTTAGGTAGAGGAGTGTGTTTGGTTTATGTCAGCCACTCCTGAGATTAAACTCACGTCCCCTGGGAACCTGGCACAGCAGGGACATAGAAGAGGTATCTTGGCAAGTGGGTATGGCTTAAACTCCAGTTAAACATGCCAAGTGAGCGTTCATCTAAATCTTGAGGGGCTTGTAGGCTATGAACTGACTTTTCACAGTGGTGAAGTTTCTCTGCTGTTATTAGGAAGATTAATAATATTAACACCGCAAGCGGTGTTAATTTTTTCATTATTTTAGCACAGTTAAAGGTTTGCACAAGAAATACCTCACAGAATGGTGTTTGTCTTGGAAATCTGACCCCACCATTTGCCTTACTTTCCTTATCCTCTAATGACAGTCCCGGTGCATCTCTACTTTTTGTCAGTTTAGTTATGGTTTGCTCAATAGTGGCTGACGACCTAGGCAGGAAATCCACACAAGCACTGACACAAGCTGGTACATTTGTCATCTTTGTCCTCTTGCTTGTGACTTCTTGACATACTGAGGGTAAATCATTCAAATCTGTTTAAACACATGGGTGATATAAGGAAGCTTCTGGGTTTTCAACCTTTGTATTACCCAGATTATATCACTGTAATTGCAATTATATCAGTAGATATATTTTTGCCTCATATTAAGCTGCGTTTTGCTGCCAAAGGAGTGGAAAAGGATCTAAATGTAAATGGTAAACTGTGACACAGGATCTGCTGAAACCGGCCTTTATGATTACCTTGGTGGTGGTGGTTTTGATCATCTTTGACTTTATGTGAGCTGACATTACTGTCTGCTTCTGTTCTTGGGGGAGGTGGGGTGGAATTTGGCAAGATCCTTGTTTAAAATTGTACTTTTGCTTTTTGACTAGCTGAAATTTTCCATTGAATTATAGGTTGAAAAAATCAGTAATGAATGATGCTGACTTACTTGGCCAGATGATCAGCTGGTACACATACCACAGTGGTACAGTTCACAGACTATAATAAAAAATTACTTATGTATTATGCCCTTCATTAATATTTCAGGATTCACCCAGTAAAGGGAGCAATTTATCTCAGTATAAGTTAGAATACTGTTTAATAAGATTTTGCGAGGAGACAAGATTAATGTTAATAATGTTTTTTCATTGACAGGAAAATATTGTTAACATTAGTAAGTCCCTCTTTCTGTTAAAAGTACAGCATTCATTTTACAGCTATCCACAACAAGGTTAAACTGAAAAAAAGCACGGACTATAAACAAGGTCAGACCTATAAAAAAGTAAAACGTGAATCTGTTTTCCTAGGCTAAAATCTTATTAGAATGAATATTCTTACAGATCAGAATGAAGGTGATGAAGGCTATAAAGCTATTCGAGCAGAATAATTCAACTTTAGTGTCTCTCCGTTCGAGGAAGTGTCTATTTCTCTTTTTTTATACTCTCAAACACTGAATTTGAAACTCAGCCAATTAAGCTTCATGTTTACTACATAGTTTACTACTATTTATAGTCTCCTTGATTCTGAAAATAATACATGTAACTTCATTTAACTTCCTGATTTTTAAGGCATAAATAAGTTTGGTACAGGATTTACTGAAAGTATATTGACCAAAGTCTATATTCAAGAAAACAATACATTTGTTGTGCTTGGGTAAATGTTTCCCCTTCAGAATATGTTTGGATTCATTAAGAAGACACGTAGACATGAATATGGAATATTTGGTTCCTCTGAGATTCCTCATACACAGCTAAGGACTTTTCTAGGTTATAGCAGTATACATGCTGACACTAATATGGCAGTGTTGTAGTTGCACTGATAATATTCTAATGAAGACACAAATAAGGTTTATATCAATTCAAGAAACTATATTATCTAAATTAATCCACTTCATACAGCATACTCTACAAATATGCACAAGAGTATTTTTGTGTGTAATTATTTTTATGCATATATTATTATCAAAACATGGTGTATATAAAAGTTTGTGTGCACGTACTTGAGAACTCTGAAGTTTTGATATGTCCCAAAGCATAATAGCATATTAAGCCACTGACATTCATGTATGTGTAATACAAAGAATATGTTCAATACCAGCATTCATAAATTCTATGTCAGTACACCTGTGCATATCCATACAAATAGTGTATCCAGGGCAAAGCTCTGGCACAACAAGAACCTCCGTAATTGATAACTCCCCATTCTAAATTCTCTGTGTTCACACACAAACAATACAGTCCTTACCTTGCCCACGGCCCTGCTGGATTTCCAGACTACCTGTCTCTATGGTTTTCCTGTCTCTGTGAATATTTAATTAATTATAGAAGGAAGAGCAACTAAAACTGCAGCAGTTGAAGAGCAAATAACTCATAAACTGCTGGTAGTAAAAGCATGCTGTCTAAATTTTTCAGGGAAAGGACTTCTATTTTTGATTTTCATTGCTCAGATGTGTGGAAAGTTTTGCTAGAAATTCTTAGATTCATATGAAAAAAAGTGCTTTCATATGAAGAACAAAATATGGCTAAAAGAATGGGAGGAAATGTCTCATTGTTTCTGTGTTTTGTCTCTTTCTTATTTTCAAGTACACTACTACAAATATCAGGACATGTATGCACAGCTGTGAGAGTAAATGTTGAGTACAAATAAGCACATAATACCAAAAATTTTCTTCCACTGTAAATATTCAGCCCTCCCTGAACTCTGTTAGTTACAAGTTTATCTAAGGCATAATTTTGCCTGTAGCCAACAGAATTGTTAAATGTCACCTTTGACTGTAAGTCGCAGGTACAAAATGTTTAATCAATGTTTCATGCAGTTCTGTGAAGACTTGGTCTGATATTTGTACATCTGCACAGTTGCGTATTATGTGACCCAGAACAGACGATACTTCTTGCTGTGTGGCTGGAATATGCAGAGTAAAAGTACTAATAGTTTGTTACCTGTACATATCTAAGAAGTTGGATTTGCATGTATGAGTATTCTAGTTCAGAGCTATAGCTGCAGCTCTTTCTTTGATTGGAGTATGTCCAGTTTAATTCGGGGGAGTCCAATGTGGAATATTGGGTACAAACTGGTAACTGCGTGCGATACGCATGTATGTGTGTGCATATACGTACATGTGTGCATTCCTTTGGCCTTCGCCATCCACAAAGACTGCAGAGCATATTTGCACAAGCCGTCCTATGGACATCACTTGGGCTACGTAAGCGTGGTCTACACCGTCTCATGTAGAAAGGTGTAGTTTTGTGAATACTGTTGCTGTGCTCTGTGATGAAGCAAACAAGGGTTAAAATAATTCTGAGTATTCAAG
Source organism: Pluvianellus socialis (assembly GCA_013400795.1). NCBI lineage: Eukaryota > Metazoa > Chordata > Aves > Charadriiformes > Charadriidae > Pluvianellus > Pluvianellus socialis. The sequence goes on along the minus strand of VZTS01025011.1, from coordinate 21,193 downwards.
GTTCTTGCTGTTTTGTTAATAGATTCTGATTCCCTTTATGGTTTTGTACTTGCATTAAAGATTCTGCTGTCCTATGGAAACACCAATGGAAGAAAATTATCAGTCCCTTAGAGTCTGTTATTTCTGCCCATGCAAATTGTGTGTACTTATGGATTTATTTTTTTTAAGAAATTCTTTATTCTCTGTGCAGAGAATCTGAAGAGGGTTATGACACTGCTTGGTAAGTGTGCAAGGCTTTCTGTAGGAAGAGTATCAGCTGACTTGCTCCTACATGTCTACTGAGTTTTAAGAAGTCCAATTTTAGCTCCTCTAAGATGGAATCAGAGCTCCTGAAAAATTCTAATCAAGGCTGTCAGATTGATGTTTGCTCGAAACAAACACCAGCAGTAAATATGGCCCACAAGATTTATTCAGGGAATAAAGCATAACATTTACACTGAAAGAGGGCAGCATTAGAGTGAAGAGAGATGATCAGAGCTGACCTTTGNAGAGTGCTAAAAAAATATTTTAGAAGTATAAACTTAAAGCCAAATTACTCCAAAAACTGGTAAGCAACTGGAGAATTGGTTTGTCTGAACTAGAGGTCCTTGATTCAAGAAACTTGATTTTTCAAAGTGCTCCTTGGACTTTGGGTGAATGCATAAATGCCGTCTTCTGTTTTAGCTCTGTGAAATGGGAATGACAGTGAAGATATTATTAAGTGCATAAGTTATTATAAGATTTTTTGTGTTGCTCTGCAATCTCCCTGCATTTATTTTGGGTTTATGTTTTGGGGTTTTTTTTTGGTGGTTAGCATTGTCCTACAGAGCAGTTAGCCTTTTCAACTTTCAAATCTGTACTGAGGATTGTATTTTATAGTCCATATGAAAAGGCTTTGCTATGAATGTGATCCTTGTCTCACATGAAATGGCTTTGCCGTAAGTGTGACACAGTGACATTAGTGTGAGCCAGTCAGCTTGCCAGATTGCTATTAGTTTGTAATAAACATTTAGAAAAATGAAGCATCATTAAAGGAAATCAGCTGTTTCATGTAGCTGCTGCATATTTGTAGACACTCTGCTTACATGAATTAATTAGCCTCTGATTGGGGGAAGCACACTGTATCTCCACCTCTTGGCATCTTTCCACTCTGTTTCTTCTTTTTCTATCCTCTACTGTACTGGCATCCACAGGATGAAATGAGTAATTTTCAAAACGACTTGATGCAACACGAAGTGATTGTAATACAGTTTTAACCTAGGTATTCCTCAGTATTTATTCACAACAGAAGACCATTACCTTATGACAATCTTCTGCTCCAGTAATACTATCTCTTAATTAAATGACAAGTATTCTGCAGGCTGTGTTATCCAGCAAAAAAAGAGGTTGTTTTGGTTTATGTTTCACCTCACCATTTTGGGCGCAATTAACTCCTGTTCTATGATTATATAACCAGAAACTAGTCAGAGCAGTCATACTGATGTTACATTAAATTAGTTATTTACTGCTATGATTTTAATATCATTTCAAACCCCTTTAAGACACTTGCCTAGATGAAAGTTGGCATTGAGAGTCATCTTTAAATTAATATGTCAGTCCTCGATTCATATTTGTCAAAACTTTCAGTTGTCTTGTTTAGTGCCAAACAACTTTCTGCTGTGTCAAAGGGTTACTTGCGGCAGCAGTTCAAGAAATACTTAGATATTCTTTAAGAGTATTTTTTATTTTTAAAACTTCCTACTTTGCCCAGCCGTCTGTCAGATATGTACCTTTATGCTTAACGAACGTTGCAGAATAAATTAGATCAACTCATTAGAGTAAAGGTGAATACCTCTGAGGTAACAATTATAGTTAGTTCAAGCCTTTTCTTCTTAAGGCGTTAAAAATACGGACTGCTAGAAAAGGAACTGAATTAATTATATAAAATATAACAATTACCAAAGATGGAAACTGTAATTTGAGAAAGTCATTATGCATAGCTGGAGATTACAGGAAAACAGAAGGGAATGCATTTGACTTTCACATTGAAAACAGAACATTATTTGTCATCAATTTGCTAAACAAGAAAGAATGGTAAAACACAACTGAACTGTTGTTCGGAATCAGATGCTTTTGAGGGTCATTCCCCCGCATTTTTCCAAGAGGTTCTTGGGACTAGTATATTCCTCAAGTAAATCAGAGTATTTACAAAAAAAGTTTTTAATGGGTGTTAGCCATCAATGTGAGTCTGATCAAAGAGGTGAGATCAGATCAGATGAGAATCAAGCGAGATATCCAAGGGAGGTAACAAACACACCAATAAACAGCAAACACTTTGCGGTAACGTCACATAAAACAAGTTAGCAGATGTGTCTCTGATGCACTTGTGGTCAAACATCAATACAAATTCCTGACAGAACAATTGCAGGTCTTAAATAACAGTGGTTGAAAATAGGTCCAGCTGCTGTTGGTTGTAATGGTTATACTAGCAGCATTTTGTAAGTGTTCCGCAGTGCACACTGACATTGGTTAAAGCCTTTGGGCATCCAACAACACCGCGAGGTAGGTAGGAATGCGGAAACGGATCTCTGCAGTCTGACTCAGTATGTTGTATTTTTTAGATAGTGTCATAGCTGTATTTGGAGCTTTATGGTATGCATTAAAAAACAAAGCCCACCTTTTTAGAGTTCATATTCTAAATTAAAGAATTGGAGCATAATGGATAATGAGAATTATTTTTCTGGACAGAAGAGAAAAGCATGTGAGTGGCCATTTCCTATAGCAATTTAATCACCACTAGATTTATAATCCGTTCTGTCAACCTTTTCAGTAAATTAACATTCACTTGATAATTTTAACGTCTACAACTTTACATTACACTGAACTTTTACATTACAACTTGAACATCAAAGTTGTTTCTTAAAACAAGGTTAGTATTTTTAATAGAACGGCAGCAACAACAGAGAAACCTTAAGTCACTTTAATGATACAAGCAAGTAGTCTTATGCAGGAAAACTGTACTGTTGGGGTAATGGAACAGGCCTGAGTAGAGAAATGAGCACCTCATCAAGAAAGGCATCTTTCTCGCAGCTACGTCACAGATTGGTGTGGAACAGAAGTTTTTGTGCAGTGCCCTGAACATTAGGCTGTGCAAATTATTCTCTGTTCCTGAGTCGCCAGTGAACAGTTTAATTTAAAACTGACCTCTCTGCTCTGTATGCCAGATAGTTGGCGTAGGATTGGAGCTGTAACTGGACAGTAGATGCCTTTTCTGTGAAGTAATATTATAGTGCACAGAGGTTCTTGGGCACAGTACTATAGGGATGTAATGTTTCTATAAATCACAAAGCAGATTTTTAAATCAAAGTTGTCCTTGATGATCACTTGGTATGTTAATAGGTTAGATTTTTAGCTACTCTCTCACACTATTGAATAAATGTCATCTCTTGTGCACTTGCCGTTTCACCTACCGTGGGATTAATATGGTACTCTAATAAAACATCACGAGTCTGCAGTTTATTCCAGGGGGGATTTAGCTCCTATTTTCATCTCTTACTGCCAATCAGCAGCCTTACATTGAACAGTAATTAGATTATCATCTAGGTCTCTTCCCAGCCTCTACTGACTGCATATGAATTCAAGGAGTCAAGCTTGCTATAGGACTGTGCTTGATAGACTGTCATGGCAAAGCTCGGAAGGAAACCACTTCAAAGATATTCTCTGGAAAAAGTCCAATTAGTTTTGTTTGTTTGCTTGCTTGTGATCTGTGTTTCTAAGAGACTTTTTCCCTAAAACACAGCTAAAACAATGACAAGTATGGTTCCACCGTTGTGTACAGTTGATAGTAAGCATTCATATTTTATGAGTAGAAATAGAATCTGATACCTGAATTCAAAAATGAGTTCCTGTTGGCTAAGGTAAGATCATGATATCTACAAGACACTTTTGCTGATACCTGTGCAACCCACTTATCTTCATTAGTGATGTGTAGTTACATGAGATAACAAAGTTATATGTTCGTTTGGAACAATATGTTGGTTTTATTGTGAAGCTTGCTGAAAAACAGTATACAGCACTGACCTCTTTATACCTTCTTTGCCTGTGTTTTGTTAAGACATAATATCTTACTTCCCTTATAAAGGCAGTGGATGTGAATCATGTACATGGAAGAAACTTTATGCAGTAAGTCTTTTCCTTTCTGCAAGTCATGTTTCTGACTGCAAGTGCAGTTTAAATGCATCATTAGCAATCATTATTGTGGAATGATATAAGTTTAAATGTAAAAAGCTGTCGCTCCGTGAATTTAAAAAAAACCAACTAGTTAAGTTAGTCCTCACTCGTCCAGGCATTTAAGAAGGTTTGACCACTGCTTAAATTAGGTTAGACATTGGGTCATTGGTATGTCGCCAAAGTTAAAAGTGATCTAAATTAATCTGTGTTAGAAGCTTGTATGGGCTTAAAAGATCCAATTAAAACTATTGCAACTTTTATTCTGAAGGCAAGGGCTTAGAACTGGGAAACAATTCTTCCTTAAAGACCTATAATTAATCTTCCTCTTGCTCCTCAACAGTTCTGAATTGTTCATTTAGATTACAGTTTTTTAAGCCATAAACTAGTCCATAGTGCATCCTTATGCAGTCGTCCTCCTACATTCATTGCTTTATTATTGTTTCTGGTGGTTTTGTACATATTGTAACGTTGTCTCTTTTCAAGATATCTTTGATCTCTCTTTTCAGTTTTAGCCATTTGTTACCAGATATTTTGATTTTTAATCTCTCTTCTGTAAATCCCTGTGGCTCCTTGATGTTTTAGCCACTTTTTCCTTGTTTCATTTTCGCAATTAGGAATTATCTACTATGCAGACAGTACAGGAACAAACTTCCTAACAGAATAATCTTTCTAGATATTTTTAAGCATATGTTATTTTTTACATGACACTTCAGAATTTGGGAGAAATGAAATATTCCTAATGCTGTTGTTTTAAAAAATGTGTATCATTTTCTCAATTTTTTTTTTTTTTTGTTATGAAGGCTATGACAAAAAATACATAGAATTTTGGTAGGAAACACATTTTCCATCAGAGAAAAGCTGCATTTATTTATTTAAATTTTTTATATTACGGCATATGCTAAATGGAATAGAAGAAGAGTTCCATTTGTCCCCATTCTTTTGCAACTCATATTTAGGCAGATGATGTTAAAAATCTTATTTACTTGTTTTTAGCTCTATCTTCTGTTTCCTTATGTTGTTCTGTTCTTGGTAGACACTGAAAATGAAAGAGGATTTTCGGTCTATATTGTGTATTACAAAGCTACTTTTCACTTTTAAAATATATTCTAGAGGAATACTTCCTCTTGTGTTTTGCTGAGTCACCTGGAATTAGGACTATGCATAGGAAAAGACCCAGTTTAGGTAAGTATATGGATCATTGCTAAATTTAGCTCTGTGTCTGAAATATGTATGCCTGCTCTTATGGCATGAGTGTCCTGATTTAGGTCTAATTTAGTGCCATTCATTGACACCAAAATACTAGCTGGGGAAGAGATCTTCTCCCTCTCCTCCCCTGCCCCAAGCAATGCAAAGCCACCAGTGACATCCTGATATAAGTTACTATTTAGTTGAGTGGATGTTTTCAAACGCTGCATATATCTAGAAGAAACAAGGACTTGTGGTGTTTACCTGTGATCCTCTTAAGTTTGTTCTTTTGTACAGCCTTTAAGTATAAGCCGGATACAGTGCTGAAGGTGTATTGTAATAAATGGGGGCTAGGCTGCTTTGGGACTTCCAGTGCTGGAGAAAGAGGGATTCCTCCCCAAAGAGTGTGAATTGGGTGTGGCTGCTGGGAACGGTGCTGTAATACTCGAGTTGGAACTGTGGGAAGTTGCTGTCGTTCCTAAAGGATCAGTGAATTCAGACTAATTAAAAATGGGATCATTGCTTTCAGTTATCCAAAGGCTGTTGAGATCCGTTTAGATATTTTCATGGATTTCCATGACATTTGAAATAAGTTATGCAAGAAGACTGTCTGGCCCTTTAATGAAGCAACATAACGATCCAATTTTTTTTCCTGTAGAGAGAACTATCAACTCTGATTCTGTAATATAAGATACTTTAAAACACCAAGGACTCCCTGGTGTTTTGTTTTTTTTCTTCTTTTACCCTTCAAAACAAGCTTATTTTGATTTCTGTGCCATGCATCTTTGCATTCCAGAGTGCTGGAAAGACGAAAGGTAGAAGGTAAAAGCTCAAGACATCCTCTCAGTATGTTATGAATAAGGCGTACAAAGATGCTGCTTTTCCTGTTTCTCTGAAGTCTTCGAAAACAACAAACGGGTCTCTCGGCTATTATTTTCCTATCTGTAGCTAGGCAGGAGCTTCTCACCTGTCACATGCTGAAGGCAGCAACAGAATAAACTGGTGAGCCTCTTTTCCTCCTGGTAACAGAGAACCAGAGCAAAGGGCAGTAGCTACAGACTTACGACACACGGACCTAATGGAGGGGATGTATGAAGAAATAAATTACTTCACTGCAATACGCTTGTATGGAACAGCTGTTCCACACATTCCAAAGCAACAGTGATTGATGCTCAGCTCACAGGCTGCCTGTTTTTAATGGTTTTGGGTTTTGTTTTATTCTTTTTAAATCTCAGCTGCTTGAGGTAGGCAGTATGTTGTAATCTCATTAAAGTGTATTGTAATTTTTTTTTTTTATGGATGTTGAGCTTTGAAATCAGAGTGTTAGACAGTAAGGCTTTTGTAGAAATAGTAAGAATGATTTTAAATGCATATGCAAGTACATCACTGCATTTAGAGGTATTTTTAATTTGAGGGTATGACTTTTCCCTTTAAAAGGGTTATTTTGCATGCTCAGAAAAGTCTTTTGCATATCTTTTAAGATCATTAATCTCTTTTAATGAAAAGTTTTATTTTGTTTTAAGGAAATTGATACTTCAGCAAATTCTACCTATTTGTTTTCTTTAGTTGTCTGGCTTGTATTGTCTGTTAGAGTCAGTAAAAACTAGTTATTTGATTATTTGTAAGAGTGTGTTCATGAAAAAAAAGTCTAGTAGGCGTGGAAAAAACCTTTCTTCTCACAGAAGAAATTCTTCTGATACTATTCACAGTAGAAGAGTGTGAATTGGAAGAAAAGATGACTGTGGGGTCTTCAAAATTCCCACACGTGCTCTGCTAACACTTGTATTGGAATAGTTTCCACCATTACGTTATTTGTTTTGAGCTTCACAGGTGGTGGCATCCACAGAGGCATTAGTGTAGAAGCCAACAACTCTTTTCCTGTTGCCAGGCTTTGAAAGGTGCCTTTGAAAAATGCCTTTGAAAGGTATTTTTTGGCAAAATTGCCCAATTTTTCTCCCTCAATTCCACGCAGCATGCTGTCCTGCCATAAAAGAAAGGGAAATTGTTCCCAGTCATCTAATAAGGTGAGGTACAAACATGTTTGTTAGATGTTTGAATTATTATTCCATAAATAAGTTGACGTATCAACTAAAATTTATCAGAAGCAAGATTGGCCACTGAGCTGCAAAACATACTGTTCCAAGCAGTACTTTAAACGCTACATCTTGAAGTTGAATTGCTATTTTTACTAAGTGATGCATTTCAAGGCATATACAAAGAAACCTTTCCTTTCTCCAGGGTTGTGTTGCTTAGATAGCTTGCTTAGGATGCAAAGCATTGGGTTGCATTTAGTTAAAGAAAACTGATACCAGCAGCATAATTGGACGAATCTAAGGACAAAACCAAAACGCTAGGTATGGCTTTTCCTTTCTAAGGAGATAATTCGTTCTCACCCCCCATTTTTTTATCCAATTAACGTTTATTCTGCAATATGTTTGTAAAAATAGTAAGTTAAAAGTATTTTTGGCACGGATGCTTTTCCTCTGTAAAACTACAAATTGGAAATCTTGAAAGTCATTGGTTTTCTGTGAAGTCAAATGATTTGATCTGCAGATGTCACCAGGAGGTTCTTGGGAACTGTTTGCTTCTTGGCAATCCAAAGTCTTTGCTGTTGCTTCTGCTTGTGAGCTATTTAGGCATATTTTTCAAATTACTTGCTTCTATTAGACGTCTGCTGAATAGTACCTGTCCTTGAAGAAAAAGAAAGTTTGTAAAAAAATGTATATATTCTTTTATTAGGAGGTACAACAGGAAAAAAATGTGGTTTTATTTATTCCATCATGCATGAACACCCACAGAAAAAAGACCGATTACCTTCACTTATCTTTAACTATTTCTGAGTAACTTGTTTGAGAAGCTTTTGGATGGTTACTGCAATAGCAGGCAGTAATGCTTCATCACCAAGCAGGTTTAAAATATACCACCAGTCACACCATTTCCTTTTCAGAGTAAAATACAGAAGCTATGTAGGATACACATGTAGAGTATGTATCCTGCAGAAGCCACGTAGGATAGAGCTGATCTGCTCTGACATTAAGTTAATAAATAAATAAATAAAGCTAGCAACCCTTTGTGTTTATTTGGGAAGCAGCTCTCACCTCACTGCTTCATCTTCTGTCTCCTCTGTATACTATTTTATCCATTTTAGATGGGGAATAAAGATACAAAAATTTTTTTCCGAAGGTACCTATGAAGTTCAGTTCGTATCTTGTTTTCCAATTGTCTCAGGGATTTAGGTATTTTAATGCTGTGGAGCATCAGTTTCCAGACAGCAGATTCCTTTTGAAAATGGGACTTGTGATCCTCAGCCATATTGACCATGAAGCATCATTTTAAAAATGGGAGCACTAATTTGGAATGATCTGGTATGAGGTCATATCGAATGTAGTACCATCCAGACCTATTAGTTCAGGATACTGTCCAGTTCAGGCAGTCTAGCTGTATTAACCACAGCGCTCCACTGACACGTTTGCAGTGTTTCCAGGTCTGCAATTAATTTATTTATGGTCAGTGTGGGCATTTGGGCAGTGGTGCAGTGAGCAACATACGCATAACCATACAGCACGTCTGAAACACTTTCCTTTACTCTTTCTCTGATAGTCTCAGAAAGATGTTTTTGTAAGAGCTGGGCGTTGACAAGCCAGTGTCCAGTAACCTGGACACCTTTGCATTGATCAGATGTGCACGCGGAAGCAAATAAAATCTTTTAGATTTGAAGATAATAGGTTATCTCAGCCTTTATGCCAAGACATCAAGGCTTGGAATTTTATACAAGCGGGATCTTGTTCAAAAATCAGCTTGTCCTTTTCAAATGGACACTGGAGGCTTTGTACAGCTATAATTGACATGGAAAAAGGAAGCTGGCTCTTTGTTAGGGGAAAATAGGTAGAAAAAGGTACAAGCTACTACATTCACAAAAGCGTTTAGGTAACTGTAACTGCAATTGGCAGTATTCACTATGGTAGCTGTCAGAAATCAGGAGGTAGAATAAATGTTACAGATGTGTATCATAAGCATGTAACTGAGATCTAATGTCTTCATTCACAAATACAACAGTACAAATTTAGTAAATAGTTCAGAAAACTTCTGGCATCACTGATGTTCTTGGGTGATGTTTAACAGACTTAACGAGAATAGAAGCTGCATTTGTTGTGGGAGGTAGAATGCACAATAAAGATCACCGCCTTCTTCCTAAATTAAAAGTGTAATGCAAGAGGAACTAGATGATTTGTGGTGGGAGTCAATTTAAAACAAAATTTTGAAATTGATAGAATGCAAATAAAGGTCAAGAGAATAGCAAATCTCTGCTGTCACTGTAATTCAGTATTATTTACATTCTAGGTAAGGTATTTCTTAACAGTTGTACTGCTAACTAGACAACCTTGCGGGTATGTTTAATGTTCTATTGAGTAAGTCTTCTCAGTTCCATATGGAATTGACAGTAATTAGAAGTATGCTGTCTCCTTGCAAAACTTCCCTGGTACAGATGACTTATCTGGAAAAAAATTAACTGCGTCAAACTGTAGTTCTTCTTTACAAATGCTGGCAAAAAAAAAAGAAAAGGACGGAAAATTAAAAATTCTGCTGTCGTTGTATATTTAATTTAGTAGTTCTGGTGGAATTTTGGCTTCCATGTTTTATAAAACAGGTCCAACACTAGGATTCCTGCTTCTCTCTATCTTCATTTTCACAGTATGAATTAACTGAGCAGGTACGCTATAGTTACCAGTCATTCCTTTTCAGAAATTCCTGCAAGTATGCACTTAATAGTGGGTAATATAATCAGGAGTCAGGCTCTGAGACATGTACAGTGAGAGAAAATTTTGGTCCAGTTTTGGACTATTGGTGTATATTTTCTATGGTAATAGAATTTTCTAGCAAAGATCAATATTTTTCATTTCTACAAGTGAGAAATTGTTATGCAGTACTTCATGCAGTGACACTGCTCTGTACTTTTTGTCGTTTGTTTTTAAGCATAGCTTTTAAAAATTGCAATAGATTTGTAAATGAAACAGAGTTTGAAGATCTGTTCATCTTCCAGGCCTTTACTTCAAAAGAAAACAAAAATCCTACTAAACTCTAGTAAAACTTCTCTACAATTGAAACAATTGAGGATAATTTTTACTGTAACTATATCATGTTCATATGTAGCTTTGGAAATTATTTGTTTAGCTTATCAAGGTATGACAGCTTCTTTAAAAGAAACTTGTCTAAGAATGTTTGATAGAGGCAAGCTTAGGAACAGCTTTGAAAATGTTTTTTGCTAACTGCTCATAAACATCTCAGTCAATGTCTTTGGTATAAAATAATTTTAACAATAAAAGTAGAATTGGATGGGTACTTTTTGAGGAAAATAAACTTTGACTACATGAAGAGAAGTACAGGTATATGATATTTGTTTTGATTTTGTTGTTAACTCAGCTGATGTCAAGGGTTAAGAATTAAGCAGGGTTGTACTTGCAGTGAGAATTAGGAAAATAAGCTAGAAAATAATTATTCTGTGGTAACATCTTACGTGGCTTACAAATGACTCTAGGGCAGACCAGAGGGTGGGTGATTGCCCCTTGTCCTCCCTCCTCTGAGGAGGGGCTTTTGGAGGAACAAATGAGAAAAGCCTTTGCAGGAACTTCAGCAGTGGCCAGCCCTACAGCAGAAGGGTACGAAATGAGAGAAGAAACTTTCCTCTTTCATTTCTGTGCTTTTGGGCACTATGTGTCTCAGTGTTAGCAGCAGTTGGAGAAGATGCCTTTTCCACCCCCAAGTGAACTGAATGCTGTATTCAGTGAATTGCCGTTACTTTTTCTCTGTGTAAAGTATAAAAGCTATTGAATAAGTAGAAAATAAAACACTTGCTTTTCAAAAACGTGCAGGATCACAATGTATACATGCTTCATACACTGAGCTGCAAATACAGGCTGTCACTGGTGGAGCATTTTCCAGTTAAATTCTTTAGCCCCCTTCATATCTGTCAAGAGCTCTTGCAGTAGCAATGGGGTCTGAGCAGAAACATCACATGTCATAAAGAAAATCTTACAAAAGGAAAAGAATGGGCATTTGCTCTGAAATTACAGAAATATTTTGTTACCACAGTTGTCATTGTTTTGTCAATCAGCTTCAGGTAAGGCATTTGGTCTTAGATAGCCTGTCAACAGATTTAAGCACTTTACTGCTACCCTTCTGAGATAAGGTGGAAAATTGTTATGTGTCACGACAACAACTACAAATGAAGTCTCAAATGCATACATCAGAGAAACGCTTGAGTGATTTTTTTAAAAATCTTTCCCATCCAGAATATTTCTATTTTTTTCATAGGAAAATGAAAGAGAAATAGTATATGCTTCTATTCAATTGCTTAGATGAGTACCTTGATGAAGAAATTTCTTTTTGTTCACTGAGGAAAACTGGTAAAGTGTTAACAGAAAATAAACTGAAAACCCAGTTAAAAAATAGCTAATAGAAAAACTTGCTTCTATTCAAAGAATTAAAAGTGTGGAAGGGTACTTCCATTATAGGACCTTTTTTTCAGGGCCTCATCCTTTCTCATGAATTCAGTATGATTTGGTCTTGAAAATTTTTTCTTCATGTTTTGAATTATTCTATCATGCAAAATGCTAATCTGATATGCTAAAACCCCATAGCTGCTTTCATGTGCTGCAGTAGGTCAGAACTGTTGTATTAAACAACTTAAAAATTCTGTGGAGCTTCATCATTGTACAGGTGAAACACCTTTTACATATTTGAAAAAGAGATGAAGAACAAGGAAATCCTTGTTTTAATTCTTGCTTTAATTCTTGCTCAAACTTCTCTTGAAAGACAAGATACAAGCATTCCTGCTGCATGTTTTTTTTTTTAAAGCTTAACTTTTAACATTGTATCTGTATTGTTGTTTATTGTTTCATCTTTCATTAGAATCTTGTCATATTTGCTAATATATTCTTTTGTCTCATAATCTTAAATTACGTAGGGGCTGATATTGTCATTTTTTGTGAAGGTTCGAATTCACTGACTTCTGGAGTCAGTGAATTGTTTTCCAAATAACACGATTAAAATCTCCAACATAAACTCCATTGGATCCTAGAATTTCAAGATCTGTACCAAAACGCACTTATTTCAATGTGCAAGCAACCTTTCAACTTCTGTGAAGATGTTTTACAAGGGAAATTAAAAGTAAAAATATATTAATTGAAATTACTATGATCCTCAGAGTTAGACTGTGCACATTTTAATGTTCTTGTGTAACTGTAACTCCCATTGCCCGTGTGTTCTCAGACATGAAACTTAACACTATATAGCTGAAACTGTATGGGTTATGCAAAAGGAAAAGAAAAAAAGTGACTGTGTGAGATACAGCTCTAATTTCTTTAATCTAGTCATGTTCTCAAGTGTAATTTTGAAATAATGCTGCAGTGTTTAAATTAATGTTTATTTAGATACTCCATCCCATTGGCTCAAGCAAATATCAGCCAGAGTATCCAAAGTTTAACCCAGTTTTAATCAAAACATATCTAAAACCTGTTCATTCTTAAAACTCATGATCTGAGCTTCTGGATTGTTCACCTGCACAGACCAGGTATGTGTCCAGAATAGAAGGCCTATGCGCATATATGGTACTGGTTTGTGTGTTGTTTATAAAAAAAACAGAAGAAAAGAGTTCATTTGATTGAGCAACAATTCCAGGCATACCCTCTCTTATGGGAGTGCTTGTGGCAGGCTAATTGTATACATCATTCCACCAGGATATTACTTGATTTCCCCTGAGACTCTGTGAAGGTGTTTCAATCCATATTACTTTTGCAGGTGAAAGAAGAATAAAAAAGGGCACGTCAACACTTGAGTATTTGGGGCCTAAACCTAAGTCTCCAGGGTTTTCTTTTGTATCAGACAAAACTTTTACTGACCTTCATGTAAACCTAGCCTATGCAATGTTTAGGGATTTTAGCTTGCTCTTTTTTTTTTTTCTCACATAAGAATACCTGGTAGGATGAGGGAATTCACTCCTGGAAATTCTGCTCTGACAGTTGGGGATTTCTTTGCCTTCTTTGCCCCTTCTATTCTTTACTGCTAACAAGGTTACTACTTTCCTCAAAATACACTGCTTAGATAAGGTACAGTAGCTGCAGCTCTGAAATCACAAGTGATGAGTATACATGAAGGTAAAAATCCGAAGGGACAGTGAGAAGAAAAGACCACAGTACAAGAGGCATTTCTTTATATATCTGAGTTTTTTCTCCAGCGCTGCTGGTTTTTCTCTCCCAGCTTCTTAAGAGAGTAAGTAGTACAAGTCAGAAGCTTAACCTTTTCATGTTTGTTCACTCATCTGTAAAACAGATAATATTGCATGTGTAGTGCTGGTCTTAGGATGAGTATGTTAATGTCTGAAAAGCTTTTTAAGAATGTAAAATGCTGTGTAAATATGAAGTACTAGCATACCTTTCTACTTTAACAAGAGGGGGAGATGCTGCAAGAGTTCATATGCTGCTCTTGAAGTAGTTCAACACCGGCCAAAGTGTCTTTTGAGTGCATTGTCCTGAGAGAATCTGAAGTAGCAAAAATACTATACTCCAATTGACTTCAACACAGTCATAACAAGTCTTGTGAGACAGGTGATTAATATGATTTCTTTCTTCTTCCTTATTCACTTTGTGGCTGGTTTTGTAATGGTCTGAACATACAAACTGGGGGAAGCACCTCACGCTGCAGGGTTCTTAAATATATCTGTCATCTGCGATAGAAGCAAAAACCACCACAAACTGCACAACTGTCCTCGTTTCATCCCACCTACCCATAAACTAATTAAAGCTCTACCTTAGTTGAAAGCTCTTGTTTGCTGGAGGGAAGGAATGGGAATTCTCAGCTATCTTGTTCACTTTAAGACATACTAGTATAATAAAAATACGTTTGCAGTACCTCAAGGCAGGAGGCCAAAGTAATAGATCTAGTGCTTGATCTACTACCTGGTGAGAAAGCCTTCTGAGAGGTGGGCAGAGACAAGAGGATGCAGAACACAATAGCACCCTTGCATTACTTCAATTCAAAAACTCTCTGTCCTCTGAAGAGCACAGTTAGGCCTTAAATTTTATAATGATACAGTTTGTGCCGGCGGCGAACTATGGCCCTCAAACAGTGTTTATGTATATCCTGGTTAATAATGTAACATATCTTTCTGTTTAGAAGGGGGTTTAAAGTCTGCAATATCAGTTGTCTTGTTTGTATCTCACATTTCTGTTCAATAAATTAAAACCCCTTACACTTCTAAGACTGTGGCATAATGAAAAAAAATTGACTATGGTAGCTGAGGTAAGCAAAGTTAGTTTGTTTGGGGTTTTTTCCTCTTGTTTTAATTAAAGAATGGAAACATTTTGCTCTAGGCAGCTTCTGTGCAGTCATAAAATGTGCTGTGTCAGAAAAAGGACACTGTAAGGCCATTCAGATAAGTACCAGTACAACTGCAAATTTCATGCCTCTCTGCACACCTATGATACTGTTTATCAAGGTTCTTTTAAAAGTTTCTTGCTGTGGAAAAGACCAAAAATGTTGCATCACTTGCTATATTTCACCTAAATGTGTGGTTTGTTTTTTTTTTTTTTTTTTTTTTTTTTTTGAGCAGCAATTGGACCTGAAAAAGCGTGGACTGTCTTTGACAACACCACATTTCCCATTTTTATAAATAGTCAAACACTTCAGGAAGCATTAACTAGTTGATATGCTTTGCCTGTGATATTACTTAGTGTGCCTTTCTCATACATGGAAAATTTTAGTAATACTAAACTATAATTAAAACTGGCCTGAAATGCTTTAAAAAGCCATCTAAGAAGCCTTAGTATTTAAAAATGCTCTGCTACTCCTCTGCAGAAGGCAGTCCTGCTGGGGGATAGTCCCAATCAATGGTTGGCTCAAATGATTTTGTGCTCTCTTAAAATTCATTTCTTCTTCTCTTTAATAATGTAACAGCAGAACTATGTTAATGTAGTGATACTAGTTTCTGATCTCTGACCACAGAAATGCAAGATTTTTCATTGTTTAAGTGACATTCCCAGCATTCTAGGAAAGTGTTAGGTATTCCTGTAATGGTTCCCCCTAGCCCTGTGACGCTTGAAAATGTGAAAAATGAAAAAGCCTAATTCTTGCACTCATTCTGTTTAAAATAATAGTACCTTTGGTATTACCGGGTAAGAAAAGCAGAATTTGTTCCAGGGGCTCTTATTTATTCATTTGTCGTCTTTTTTTTCAGCACTGTTAGAATTATGTTTAAGTCAGTTAAGCTTCAAAAACAGGCATTAAACTGAATCTGAATTCAGGCTTATGTTATGCTGGGATGTGTGTGCACAATGCTGCACTTAGTCTAAGTCTGTGACAAATCTTGCTCACTTCAGAAGCATAAGGTGGAAGACAGTGAAATTGTTGCCTGAGACAGAAATAAAACGGAGTATACATATATGGCCTGTCAAAAAATTGATTTTTTGACCAAAAAGCAAGTTGGTAGTGGGATTCATTCAATAACCTGTATAGCATCTTATGCTATTTTTTTATCTTATCTGGCTTTTTTAGTAATAAAGAAACCCAGAATTTTAAAAACAAATGAAACCAGACTGTTCCAAAGTTGAATGTTATCATCTTCATATTAACAGGAATAATAAACTAATAATTAAATATTGATATTATCTCTGGGGAAGGTAAACTTTATAATATAGTAGAAGACAAGGTGATTATTTCTAAAGACAAAACTTTAATCCTGAGAGTGTGTTTTGTTCAAGTAATACCACAGTAGTCAGTAATTTTGGTATAGGGTGATTTCAAATAAATTGTCAACTATTAAAAAATAAACTTTCTTGATTAGTTAAGATTTTAAAGTGTGATGCGTTTTTGCATCAGCTCTAGCAATAATCATACTCTCGATCGTACACTACTGGCTGGGACTATTATTATTGATAATTTATCTCAACCATCTTTTTTGTTAGACAAAAACTTAATAAAACATATTAACGCTGTTATGATTTTATTTCAGAATCTTTATTTTAGATCTATTATCTTTCTAAATGCCTTTTTGTAGTCTTTATTGTTCTCAAGCTTACAATACATTAAAGCTGAATACTGGTCTTTTAAAATCCAAGGCAAAATCAAGAATCACCACCTGAATGCTCCCTTTTACTTAGCCTTCATAATTCAGTGAATAGCGAAAGTTTACAGTATGTGGAAGAAGGGACTCATCACTTGGGAAGAATGCCATCAGAGTATGCAGGGTTGAAATGAGGAAAGCCAAGGCCTCCCTGGAATTAAATCTGGCAAGGGATGTCCAGGTCAACAGGAAGGGTTTCTTTTAAGTACGTTAGAGGCAAAAGAAGAACTAGAGAGGACATGGGCGCGCTATCGAATGAGGCGGACGCCACGGTGAGACACCATGCAGAGAAGGCAGAGCTACTGCATGCCTCCTTTGCTTCAGTCTTCACCACTCAGGCCAGCCCTCAGGTGCCCCCGACTCTACAGGTAACAGGGAAAGTCTGGAGGAAGGAAGACTCTACCTTAGTTGGGGAGGATCAAGTTAGAGACCAATTAAGTAAACTGGATGTCCATAAGTCCATGGGTCCTGATGGGATGCACCTGTGAGTGCTGAGGGGTCTGGCAGAAGTCATTGCTGATCCGCTCTCCATCATCTTTGAAAGGTCCCAGAGAACAGGCGAGGTGCCTGAGGACTGGAGGAAAGCCAATGTCACTCCAGCCTTCAAAAAGGGCAACAAGGAGGATCCAGGAAACTACAGGCCAGTCAGCCTCCCCTCCATCCCTCGAAAGATGATGGAACAGCTCGTTCTGGGCATCATGTCCAAGCATCTGGAGGAACAGAAGGCTATCAGAAGTAGTCAACAGGGATTCACCAAGGGGAAGTCATGTATGGCTAATCTGATAGCCTTCTATGATGGCGTGACTGGATGGACAGATGAGGGGAGGGCAGTGGATGTTGTCTACCTTAAGTTTAGCAAAGTTTTTGACACCATCTCCCACAGCATCTTCATAAGTAAGCTTAGGAAGTGGAGGTTAGATGAGTGGACAGTGGGGTGGATTGAAAACTGGCTGGCAGGTAGAGCTCAGAGGGCTGAGATCAGTGGGGCAGAGTCTAGCTGGAAGCCTGTAACTAGTGGTGTTCCTCAGGCTTCAGTGCTGGGTCCAGTCCTGTTCAATATATTCACCAATGACCTGGATGAAGGGATGGAGTGTACCATCAGCAGGTTTGCTGATGACACAAAACTGGGAGGGGTGGCTGACACACCGGAAGGCTGTGCTGCCATTCAGTGTGATATGGACAGGCTGGAGAGTTGGGCAGAGAAGAACTTAATGAAATTCAACGAAGGCAAGTGTAGGGTCCTGCACCTGGGGAGAAATAACCCCATGCATCAGTACAGGTTAGAGGCTGACCTGCTGGAAAGCAGCTCTGCAGAGAGGGATCCGGGAGTCCTGGTGGGCAACAGAATGACGATGAGCCAGCAATGTGCCCTTGTGGTCAAGAAGGCCAATGGCATCCTGGGGTGCATCAAGAAGAGTGTAGAAAGCAGGTCAAGGGAGGTCCTCTTCCCCCTTTACTCTGCCCTGGTGGAGCTGCATCTGGAGGGCTGTGTCCAGTTCTGGGCTCTCCAGTTTAAGAGGGACAGGAAACTGCTGGAGAAGGGTGCAGTGAAGGACCATGAAGATGATTAGGGGGTTGGAACATCTTTCTTATGAGGAAAGGCTGAGGGAGTTGGGTCTTTTTAGTCTGGAGAAGAGAAGGCTGAGGGGGGATCTGATCAATGCTTATAAATACTTAAAGGGAGGGTGCCAGGAGGAGGGGGCCAGTCTTTTTTCAGTAGTACCCAGTGATAGGACAGGAGGTAATGGGCACAAACTTGAATATAGAAAGTTCCATCTGAACATGAGGAGAAACTTCTTTCCTTTGAGGGTAGCAGAGCCCTGGAACAGGCTGCCCAGAGAGGTGATGGAGTCTCCAACTCTGGAGACATTCAAAACCCACCTGGACACCACCCTGTGCAACCTGCTGTAGGTGGGCCTGCTCTGGCAGATTGGTTGGACCAGATGAGGACCCTTGCAACCCCTAACATTATATGATTCTATAAAAAGTTATTATTTTGTTCTATTCATTTCTGACATATTTGTTTTAGGAAAAAGACGGTTTAATTATCAATAATAACATCAGTCCCATCTCTAATGTTGCACTTAAAATTAGTTGCTTTTTTTTTTATGTCCTAGCTAAGTTTTATGATTTTAGACTTACTGTTGATAGTTTTTGTATGTAGAAAAATTGAAGATGCATGAAAGAACCAATTAACTTGCCCCCAATGGAAGATAGACCACACTATTCTTTTGATTCCTTTTCATACAAAAAACTAAGTTTATGAAGACTGTGTCCATACATACAGGTTTAGTGTCTGTTTTCAGGACTAATGAGCTACAAGCCTGTACAATATTGTGTAATTTGGTTATTTTAGCGGAAATTAACATTTCAATATAATTATATATGACTGGTTACGTTTTCATTTATGATTACCTTCTTTAATTTTTTTTTTATTTGATAAATTTTTTGTATGACTCTGTGGAATTTACCCAACACAGGGATAACCATATAGTGTGGTATGGATCTTACTTGTTAAACAACAGTCTATGTATTTTGCCCCTTGTCTTCCTGTTCTGTTATTTTTGCCATGTACAATTTTCACTGGATAGTATAACAAATTCCAAAGGAATAAGTAATAGGTTCTTTCATTTGAAGCACTTTTTTGTAACTTACTAATTAAAACTGTGTCTTTTTCTGGAGACTTAATTATGTCAACAGAAAATATTAGATTTTACTTATTAAGAGGTAAGTGGATATGGTTCTGGGGCTGAGGTTAAACAGAAGCATTGACTACATAATTTTTTTTTTTTTTTGTGTTAAAGATATCTTAATTTATTCATATGCTCCTCTCACTTGATATTTTCAATATTGCAAACCTACCTAAATCAGTTTTGGTTTTGATTTAAAGCCATAATAGATAAATACAAGAAAATACATTGTCTTTCATAAAATGTTTGCTAGAAAGTGAATGAAAGAGCTGAGAAATGAAATTTAAGCCATAAAATGGTATCTAAATGAGAACTATTTTCCTGGGGCTACTAACTGAATATGAATGTCATTTTAACATTCACTAGTATTTTCTCATGAACATTTTTTGCAGGTTTCTTGAGATTGTGTTTGAATCACATGTAGTTTGGGATTGCTTGTGTACATGGTTTATCTTTTTCTAAGGCTTTTTTTTAACATTCTGCTACAGCTTGGAGCATGGATCTAAGGAAAAAAAGGTTTAAATTTCAAGAATGTGAAAAACAAATTTTAATTGTCAGTTTTAAACATTTGATGATCTTATTCTCTACAAATTGTTAGATAGGGAAAGAGAATCTGGATACAGAAGCATAAAAGCTTTTGTGAGTTTACTAACCATGATATTCAAGTGTGCATGTACATAGTTTGGTATGACTAATGGGACACAGTCAAGTTCATCCCTCCAAATCAATGTATCTGGATCCGTTGGTGCTCATGCATACATTTTGTTGATGAAAATGCTGAAATATTTCAATTGTCAGTGTAGTATGCTTGCATGCTTATAGTCAAGAGTTTTTCAGTGTTGCATGTTTTGAAGCAATGAAGCAGCATGAGGTTTGTAATGGTGCCTGTGTGCAGTTGGAAGAGGAACAATGTTCCATAGTATCAGTGCCTGGCATTTGGGAAGAAAGTTACTTTAGGGTTTACCCTTCACTTCGTGAAATCTCTGGACATGTAGTGTGGATGCCAACTCTGACCTCAGGCATTTAAAAGTCTACAGTTTGGGTTCTTTATGTGCTTGTCTGTGAAGTAAGCAGTAAGACGTTGTTAAGTTCAGAAAATAAATCACCAAGTAACATAGTAGTATAATCTCAGCCTGGCTGAAGCAGTTTTGGATGGGCCAATAGGAGTGGTACAGCCTAGCATTGAAAACTGGAGTTAGGTTGTGTTGGTTTGTGTCAACTGTTAAATAGAAATCTTAACTGTGTTGTAAAGGCTTTATATTTGGCTGGTTACTAACAACTGTGGTTGTATTAATGTATGTCTTGTTCTGGTTGTTAACTTGTTACCTAATTAGAGTTCATGCAGGTCTTTGCAAAAGTGGACAGAACAAAGGGGCATCCTAGCAGATAACTGCCAACAGCAACTTTAGTTGAACTTTTACTTTCTCACAAAATAATTGAGAAATGGAAGGTGAAAGATTTTCAGGAAACATAAGAATTTGTGCAGAAACTGTACAAGGAACTGAATAAGCCATAGAATTCAAAGCCTATAACAAGTTTAAGAACATGGAAAAGGGAGCAATATAAAGTAATTTATGCCCTGGTTTGGTTTAATATATTCAACTGAATTTGATACTATCTTCACAAGAAGTGGTACACTTTCTATTAAAAAAAACCCCAGAATTCTTTTATTGAAACTGATTATTTTACTTTCAACTCTCTGCTTATTAAAGCTAAGGGAACAGTTTCCCTGAAGTTATTTGCATCTATTAGCAAAGGAAATGTATGTACTACTAGAAAATACTTAACCTAGGACAAATTGGTGACAGCAGGATATTGAGCAATTAAGTCTGTGTTCTCAGAGAGCATGTCAGGGAAAACCCAGATAAATATAACAGATACTTAGGCTGTTCAGTCGAGCTGCTTAGACATTTTGTTTTCTGAAGAAAATACATTCATATATAAAAACTTTTGGGATTTGACTCTGAATGCTTTTTGACTTCACTGCTCCCTGCAGCTTCCGGAGGAGGGGAAG
>VZTS01025010.1:21576-47297 GCA_013400795.1 Pluvianellus socialis | reverse complement strand
CCTTGGCCCTGTGCTGCAGCTCCTAAACACGCCGTCCTGTGTCCTACGCCTAAACAACCCTGCCAAGGCAGCAGAGAGCCAAAAAGGTGTCTCGATCCCCTGAGTGGAAACACAAGCCATTGGCTGACTCCAGAGCAGGGGAACTCGGGCTGCAGGTTGGAGCTCGCGCAGCGGTGGCATGCGTGATGCCGCCAGCCAGCGCCTCGTGGCGTCGGTGACGCACGGCACCCCGGGCGGCTGCACCGTCAACCGAAAGCCCTTGACAGCATACGCTGCAGAAGCTGTGTCACCCATGCCGGGGAAGGTGACCGCGTGGGAGTGTTGGGCAAGATCCTGAAGCCCAGGGGAATGTAAAATACTTTCCCTCCCTGTCTGTCCTCTTTTTTGTGCGTCTGGAAAGGAGAAGGGAGCTCGTGCTGTCTCCGTTTGCTACCTCCTCAGGAAGGTTAGGGGAGCTGAGAGCCAGGGACTCGCGCGCCCCATTCTGTCGCAACATCCCAACATCAACACCCTCTGATCTATGGTATCTTGAGAGTTTGCAGCTCTTGTGTGGAGATGGAGTATGAATAAGGGCCCCCCAGTGTATTGGGAATCGGGCCTGTGGGTCTCCCGTGTCAAGTGAGTCATAATGTATTAGATCCGAGGACTTCCCCCACGGGTGTTTAGTCTCAACAAACCCAGCTAATTCAGATTTAACTTAGCTCTTAATATGCTACATTGCTGAGTCTTCTAATTAATGCCACATGTTGCAGTCAGCTGTCATACTGAATAAATGTTTACAAAGCTATTAATGTACTGTATTTGTAAACCAGACCAGCTCCTTTTTGGAAATCATGTGGTATGTGTTTTCCCCTCAAAGATGAAAAAAGTTTTTTAGCAATAATGGATACTTTATTTTTGCAGCAACGGCCACTTCCCGAGAATTCATTACTAACTTTCTTGGGCCGCAGCCATTATCCCGGGGAAGGGACACGGGGAAAAGCGCTGGATTTTAAACACGGGGGCTGAGCCGAGCTGCTTCACCGGCTTGCCATGGTGGGCCAAGGGGCTGGCGAGGACCAGCACGCCCTGTGCCGGGTGGTGATGCCAGGGAGGAGGCAGAGTCCGTGGGTGGATCGGCGGCTCTCCTGTCCCTGGCTGCTGCCATCCCAGAGCGTGTGCACGCGAGGAGCCGGCGCTCTCCCTCCCCTCCGCTGCCATGTGAGCGGGGACGCTCGGCCAAAACCAAGAAAACAGGGAAGGAGACGTGTCGTCAAGCAGTCTGCAGGCCATCTGCCTTCTGCTCAGGGGCCCTCTTGGGGCTGGGGACCTGGGCTGGCCACCGCCGTCCCCACGAGGCCGGCACTTGCCTGGCACAGAGACGGGGTGGCTGGGGGCGGTGGGGGTGGGAGATCCCATCTTCTCCCCAGGGCTGGTGCCAAACGGGCTTGCTCTGCTCAAGTTCACGTTTTCTGTTTCCTTAGGGTTTTTTCTTGTGTGTTTAATTCCTTCCTTGGGCGGCTCCAGGGAAACAGCTTTCTTCTGTTGGGATTCACGCACTTCTGTTTCATCTTTAATCTGCTGAAGCCATGGGAGATGCCAAAGCGCTTGGAAAGCTTAGGGAGAAGGGAGGCTGGGGTCTGCACGCTGCTACTGGTCCTGCGTCCGTCCAGGCAAGGCGTCCTGCTCGGGGATTCAGGCACATTTATAGTTGAAGTCCATAGGAAGCGAATATCTAACCCGAAGATGGGGCTCCAAAAAAATACTTGGTGTCACTCTTTGCATCTCTGGCCTCCAAAACAGAGGCAGAGCCTCCATCCCAGGGGCTGTCAGGGTAACTAGACCAGGATGGTGCAGGGGAGCAGCACAGCTGCAGCAGATGCAGCAAGTTGCAGTAGGGATCCTGCCCCTCGGCGCGCGGCTGAAGATGCAGGGCCATGCGGGGAGGTGGCCAGGGTAGCTGCTGGGCCCCCAGCCCGTTTCACGTACAAGCAGTTTGGGGATGAAGGCTTTCCATCATCCTTAAGGAAAGGGGTATGAAATGGGAGCTGGGATTTGGTATCGCCGAGAAGCTGAACTGGGGGGGAAAGCTTTTCTTCTTTTCTTCCTTGGCTGAGTGGCTACACAACTGAAAAAATGCCAGCTCTCTGCCCCTCTTCCTTGCCCTTTGGAAATAAAATCAGTAAGCAGTCAAACGACAGATGCTCCCAGTGCCTTGAGAAGAAGGTGAATGTCCCTCAAAGAACCTACTGAGAAAGCTTTAATTCCAGATAATAAGTAAACAAATACAAATGGTGTTTTCTCTGCTTTTAATTAACTCTAATATAGGCTAGCACGCTTCTCGTTTTGGAAGAACTAATAGTGAAGCCCATTCAGGTACACTGAAGCAAAGCAGTTAAATGAGTGCATGAGTGGGGCTCAACCCTTTGTCCTCTTCCTACATCGCCTTCAGGTGACTTCCCCAACACAGGGCTTAGCTGCAGACCCGGACATCTAAACAGGCCAAATCCAACCTTCTCCCAATCACTGTGCCTAGTCAAAAAGCTTAATGCGATCACAGGAGAAGAACGGGTCTAGGAAAGAAAAAAGTATTCTTAAATACTGTGTTCGGCTTTGTCTCTCTGTATGCATGTCCTGCAGCCGTCCAAAGATACTGAGCTACAGCCTGCGCACGGATTGTGTTTTCCACCCAAAAGAGGTGGTCCTTTCAGCTAGAAAACATTTGGTGGGTGCGTTATCAGGGACTGATGCTGCCAAAATTAAGAACGGCACCTTGCAGCCTTCCTCCTGAGGGAGGGGGTGATCTTTGCTTTCCAGTGCTGGTAGCGGGTGGAAGGTCCTACTGTAACACAACAGCCGTGTGCTCCGTGCAGGTGTGGGCTCGCTTTGTGGTACTGAATGCGCTGTCAGAAATCACCAAACAGTGGGGCTAAACATACACCGTTGTGAGAACTGCACTCTAGGAAATGGCTTACACGCTTTGCATGAGAGCCCGCAGGCGCCTCCGTGGAGATGGCTTTCATCTTCTCGCATCCCCTCGGGTAGCGTGTCTCGTCCTCGGGGTTTTTCTCCTTGCCTGGTGATTCATTTCACCCATGCAGTGTGATTTCTTTTCCATTCATCCCACGACATCTCCCTGTCTCCATCCCTCCCCTGCTGCAGCCCAGACCCGTGGGCTGCATCTGCAGAGGGGACAGATGGAGTCTGCAGAGTGTGCCACCATCCCGCTGCCCCGGCCGTTCCGGACCTGCTGGTTCCCTCCCTGCCTGTATAGTGGAAAGAAGGCGGCGTTTGGGGTGGAAGATGGAGAATCCCTGCTGCTGGGGCACGGAGGTCACTCCAGACTTAGCTGCTGTGTACTCCAGCTTGTGTGCAGTGAACCAAGGACTGACTTATTTTTGGTATTACGTCTCCTTAGGAGCGAAACCCCTGCGAGTGGAGTTAGCACTGTCTGCCCAGGCGTTACCTGGTGTATTTCCCAGTTTGGTGTCCCCCCAATAGAGGCAGCAAGGGGTTGGTGGTGGCCGGTCTGGCACAGCCACCTCCAAGCCCCACGCTTGCAGGGAGAAGGGAAAGTAAGGCAAGCTGGCTTTTCATTTAGGATAATGGCTTCCGTGCAGGAT
Source organism: Pluvianellus socialis (assembly GCA_013400795.1). Taxonomy (NCBI): domain Eukaryota; kingdom Metazoa; phylum Chordata; class Aves; order Charadriiformes; family Charadriidae; genus Pluvianellus; species Pluvianellus socialis. The sequence goes on along the minus strand of VZTS01025010.1, from coordinate 43,695 downwards.
CCCTTCTGGAGCGTGTTTTGAGCTGCTGTCCTGAGTTGTAAACCTTAAAACATCTTGCCCTCGCTTCAGTCATCGCTGAAGCCAAGCACACACCTGCTCTTGCTACTATGGAGCCGCATCTTCTATGTCTTTTAATCCCCTTTTTTCCAGCCTGCCTCACCAGTGGGAAGTGTGCTCATAATGTTAAACTTCCCTCATTAGGCAGAACATTCCTCTTTTTAACCTCTTTAACCTGCAGCATTCCCGTTGGGAGGACCCTGTCTCCATACTTCTCAACTGCTCTTAATTAGATTGGGCATTTCTTGCCTCCACTGTATATTTACAATTTAGGAACAGGAAAAAATACAGCCTGCACTTAAGGGCCTTCTTCCCGTCATTTGCTTCCCGTGCTTGATAGGTTGGACAGCAGGAGGTGGAAATTTTAAAGCCCAGAGGAACAGAACTTGTCTGGGAGGAGAATCTGAGGCAGTTTAGATCATTCTTTAGGCAGGACTGATTTCATATCTTGATGGATTTTCACGTGAGCTCTCACTTCTTTTTTATTTCCCTTCTCCGATGTGCGCGCGCTCGTGTGTGTGCACGCACACACACATACGCATTGTCTGTCTTTTGCTCTTATTCTGCCATCAGCCTTTTAATACTATTATTGTTGATGTCTTTTCATTCCTGATGCCAAACCTGATTTGGAGATCGCAGTACTGAGGGTTTCATTTTGAGCACTGTAGACGGAAAACTGAAAGTCCTAAGTGACTGGAGCCCTTGGCCAATCTAATTGTTATTGACATTTGTGTCTGATTGTTCATCAAGGGGGATTTGACTTGCAGGCCAAATCATTCTATTACCGAGGTTCCTTTCAGCCTTTTCTCTAACAAAAAACCCCCCACCCCAGTCAGCAGCAGCAGCAGCAGAATCAATGGCAATATCTCGAGATGTCCATCTAGCTGGGTGTGAGGGGGGGGGCGAAGACGGAGGAGATCGTGTATGTCCTGTCTGAAATGTGCGAGCGAGATTGGAGAACCGGCCGTATTGCGTTACAGGGGGGGAAAAAGGATCTCATTAAAAAACTACCGTTTTCATGGCAAGGTGAAGGAGGCAGAGGAAGGAGGGGCTGGCAGGGCTAATTATATTAAGGTCATTTCACCTGTCAAAACTTTCCCTTTAGTGGTGTCCCTGGTGCCCTGGGATAACATCCAGATTTGTCCTGAATGGCGTCTCTGTTCCTGCTTAGGAGCCTTGACTGGTGGATCGTGAAGCGAGCTGCATGAAAGGAGCCCTGAAGGCACCCTTTTGCCTTCTTTTCACCTCCTGCTCTCCTTTGATTTTGCTTTTCCCCCTCTTGAGTTTCACGGTGGGTAATGATGAAGCCCTGCTGTGCTGCTCACTCGGTGTCGAGCTTTCCCCGGGAAGTCACGGAGGCAGCCGGCACGCCGAACGCCCCGAGCCCTGCAGCTCGTGTTCAGCCGGGTTCTCGTCTCCATGAGTTTCGAACCCATTTACACCCTGCTGCAATGCCAATTTATCCCCCTTGAAAGCTCTCCTCGGCAGCAGAGAGGGATGAAGCGAGGCTGATTTTGCTCATTAGACTAATGGTGGAAACCAGAACGATGCAGACGCAGGCATCAAAACAGAAACAAGGGAAATATTCTCTTTATTCATTTGAAAGAGGCAGAGGGGTGGGGGTGGCTGGTAAACCAGAGCATCCTCATCCCGGTGACGAACCCTAGAATTACCTGCCCTCCTTCAGGGCATTGTTCCAAGTCATTAAAGTTATTTCATTTTCCAGGAGTTTGGGGGGCAAAAGCAAATTGCTACAGTTAATCTTTCTCTCAAGGTAGGTGGAAGCTGTGCAGATGGGCTCGCTTTGCTCACATGGGCAGGTAGAAGTAATTTAGGGAAGAAGGCGATGGGAAGAACACAATAGGGTTCATTCACGATCACGCGGGTTATACTTGTCGCCACGGAAACGGAGCAGAAATTTCAGAGATCAAAGGCTTCTCCACCAAAAGTCGCTGCCTAAATGCGTTGGGTAGAATGAGAGAGAACTGGACGAGGAGGAAGTGCACCAAATTCCCGTGGCCTTCAGCAACCGGCTCAGTGAGTCAGATTTATCCTGCTGAAGTGGCATTGTTGGAGTTGAGGGATGGATTTGGCTTAACATGCCCTGCCTTTGAGAGATGGTTAGGAGTAGCAGTGAGTCATGGACAGTTGTGACATACAGTGGAATTTGATGAGTTTCCCTAAATTGGGGCACATTTGGATCTTGGGATTGGCTTTCAAGTAGGAAAATAAGCACAGCCACATAGTTGCCTTTTTAAATAATCATTTCATTGGGGAGATGAGCAAGAGGCGTGGACGCAGAGTGGAACTGCTGGATGGAAGTTGCTATTAAGATTGAACGGCTGAACATCGGTATTTAGTCCTGTCAAATGTGTTAAATGGCCCTTAGTGTTAAAAAGGATTCTTAGGAGGTAAAAAAACCTGCAGTCTGGAATTGTTCAAACTGTGGGACGTGCGTAACTACCAGTCACACCAACCTCTGCCCTTCTGGGCTCTTCCACAGCTTCTTGCGTATGGAGAACTATGTTAGCAGCCTGTCTCCTCTCTCTGTTTGACTGCTTGGTGAAGTGCGCTTCTACCCTCCTGTCTATTGAGGCAGCTTAATTTTGCAGGGACATAATTGCCAGGCTTGTATTTGACTTTCTAATTGTGTTACACGTTTTTGGTGAAGTCTTTTGGGACATAGTTCTCAAGAAGGACCACTTTCTCCTTTGGAGAGGCAGACAGTGGCGTAGAGGTATCAGATGATGCTTCAGCCCTAAAGAAGGAGGGAAAATACTCAAATGAGGAGAGTGCTGTGCATCCCTGCTCTTGTTAAAACACCCCTTTGAAGCCAGTCCAGGATGCGAGTTCAAAAATCTTGCAGACTTGCAAAAAACATTGGCGATGCCTTCCTCCTTTGTAGCATGCCTCGCAACTTTTGCTTTGAGGAGGATGAATGAGTGAATTTTAAATGCTACTGCTCTTTCAGAAAAGGGCATGCCAAAGTTTTGATCATATCAAGGGCAATGGGAAGCAAAAGTATGTGCTGGGGCTGGCGATTGAGTATCCACCCTCAATCTCACTTCTGCCAGGTGTTCCAGCCGTCCTGGTGAAATGGGGATGGAGACAAGCCTCCCCAGGCAGCGACGTTTCCAGTGCAGTAACCTGAATCATTTTAAAGAGCAAAAACCAGAGACAAAGCACGGTATTGTAGGCAGCAAAGGTTGAATAAGAAGACCCTTGGGAGCCCCGCCACTTCTCCCTTTAATCTGATCAGCAAGCAGCATTCTTGTAATTCCCTCCAGGTCACTCTGAATTCCTGCAGTTTCTCAGCCAGGTTGAAGCCTTCCCCGTCGATATTAAATAATCTGCAGGCTTAGAGAAAGGAGCAGAGCAGGAGCTATGCAAGACTTAGCTTAGTTTACATCAGAAACCAAGGGGAAACTGCCACATCCTTCTCCCCACACCTCCGAGGCTCGATAATTTTATGTTACCTGGCATTGTGCTCTCTGCTTTTAAAGTACTTTGTAAGGTCATTCGGAGAGGATGTTCCTGTTGCGTATTTGGCCAAGCAGACGCTCAGCACAGCACCCTTATGATACGTTTCTTAGCTTTAATAGTTCCTGGCTTAATTCAGGTGAAGCAACAGTTTCAGTTTGTAGCGGGGAGATGGGGACTGCTCCCTTTTCCAAAGGGATGAGAATTACATAGCCCGAGGCAGCTGAGGAAATCTTGACGTCTCCATTTGGTGAAGGAGGCAAGTCTGGCATCGTGACTGCTCATGGGTAATGGCAGCCTCCTGTCTGACTGACTGCTGCCGTGGTCAGTTAGAGCTGGATGGCTTGTGAAAGGACCTGTAAAGAGAAAAAAAGGACCTTATTTACTCATGAATCTGCACAAACTTGAACATTACTCGTGAATCTGAGACATCTCTACCTTTAGAACAACGCACTCCGAAACCTTTTGTGTGAGAGCTGGGATGTAAATATATCTAAGGATATATTTCCTAGAAGAGCTGAAGGCAAGTCAGTACCAGCTACCACCGTGCATTCTGTAGGTCGTAACTGCAGTGAAGATCCAGCAGAACACGTTTCAGAGTGACCTGCAGGCCTGTAGTGCTCCCATCCCGGCCCAGTCCTGCACCACCACCGCTTTGCTGCCCTCTTTATTCCCAGAAGCCAGAGTAGTGCTCAGGTGGTTCAATGACCACAGCTACCACTCCACTGCTTCGGTGTTGGTGGATTAGAGTGGTTTGTAAATTAGTCTACCTCTCTCTCAGTGAGCAGAGGTATTACTGCCTGGTATCCATGCCATTCCATGTGGAAAGGCAATTGGCTGTGCATTTTGCTCGGCGCATGCCCTCACAAGTCTGCCAGACCCCGTATGTGATGAGTGATGGTTAAGGTACAAAGCGTATTTATCCTCTCAGGAGGCATGCAAAGCTTTTGAAGGCTGGGAAGGTGGGCATCCACGTAGAGAAAGGGGATGATAGACTCTTAAAGGTAATGAAAGCAAGGTTGGCTTGATTCACATCTCATGTCTGTTGCATCTTGGGGGTAGCGTAGAGCTCATACACACAGAATGAGGCAGAAAGATGAACCAAGAGCCGCTTTTCCAGCCCTCAGTGGGAGATGAAAACATGGTGTTGCCAAAGTTCCTTGGTCCAGCTGCCCCAGGAAGACACTTCCACTGACTTCAGTTGTTGGTAACTCCAGCCTGATGTGAAACTCTGCAAAACTTCACTGAAGCTTTGGAATTATGCTAGAGAAATGAGAATATTTTGAGAAGTGGTAGTGTTCTTCTGAGAACCTTATTTAGAAAAAGAACAAATTTTCTTCCAAAATATACAGAAGAAATGTTCTTACTGTGGAAATGCATAGACTGAAAACTCGAGTGACATTAGGTCACTGGCTTCCTTTTATCAATAACTTTGAAGTCTTGTCCTAGTTTTCTAATTTAGATTCTTGCGATAAGAGGTTCTCAACAAGCCTGGGCAAAAGCCAAGACCTTCTCCCTCTAATAGGTTGGGAACACAACCGCCAGTAACAGTTCCAGTTTTGAAGATGGGCCAGGTCTTAAAAGCAGTTTCAGGGACTCTGCAGAGACAGACCCCCAGATATTGGACTGCTTGAAACTTCAGCCAGCTCTTGGACCCAAAAGCATGAGCCATACATTGAGTTTGGTCTTTAAAAGCATGGTGCTGGGCTCTGCCATGTCAGCCTGGGCAATGTGTACAAGGTGGATTTCACTGCGGCTTGCAGAGCTCTGTACACTTGCTCTTTCAATTCCCTCCTGCTGTGGTATGGTCAGGTACCAGTTCCTACCAGCTCACAAAAGCTTGTAAAAAGTTAGAGGTCACCTGCTGGGAAGCAGCTCTGTGGAAAGGCACATGGGAGTCCTGGTGGACAACAGGATGCCCATGAGCCAGCAATGTGCCCTTGCGGCCAAGAAGGTCAATGGCATCCTGGGGTGCATCAAGAAGAGCATGGCCAGCGGGTGGAGAGAGGTCATCCTGCCCCTCTGCTCTGGAGGGAGGGGCATCTGGAGTCCTGTGTCCAGTGCTGGGCTCCCCAGTTCAGGAAAGACAAGGGAGAGGGTAGAGCAAAGGGCTACAGAGATGATTACAGGGTTGGAGCATCTTTCTTAAGAGGAAAGGCTGAGGGATTTGGGTCTTTTTAGTCTGGAGAAGAGCAGTCTCGTCAATGCTTACCAATACTTAAAGGGAGGGGGCCAGGAGGAGGGGGCCAGACTTTTTTCGGTGGTCCCCAGTGACAGAACAAGAGGTAACGGGCACAAACTTGAACATAAGAAGTTCCATCTGAACATGAGGAGGAACTTGTTTCCTTTGAAGGTGGCAGAGCACTGGAAAAGGCTGCCCAGAGAGGTGGTGGAGTCTCCGGTTCTGGAGTCATTCCCAATCCACCTGGACGCCATCCTGTGCAACCTGCTGTAGGTGAACCTGCTGTGGCAGGGGGGTTGGACCAGATGATCTCCAGAGGTCCCTGCCAACCCTGGTGATTCTGTGATTCTGTTTCAAATAATAAGATGGAGAAGCAAATGAATGGCTTACAGTTCAACTTATGTTTTAGTGGGTGCCCTTGGGGATGAGACAGCCCGGGGCAGATCCCAACCTGTATCTCACCTGAGTCTGAATGGCGTGGTTATCTGTGGCAGGGAATGGGAAAGCATGCATTCCTAGAGTACGCAGTAACTGATTTCTACCAACACTAGGATCCAAGTCTTCCTACCACCCAAGAGGAGATAGTCCTGAAGCAGGTGGGAAGGTACCAAGGCTTCCATCCCTTAGATGTTTCTCCACTGTAGTGTTGGGGCAAACTAGACAAAAGCTTGGAAGAATGCTGTCCCTGCTCTGAGCACCAAGGGAGGCTTCTGGGCAAGCATAGGACATCCACAAAGTTTGCCAGGCATTTTAGCAATAAGAAAGAATCCAACCCTTGCATCTGGGGGGCTCTCTGGTAGCCTCGGCTACCCCACCTTGCAGGATGGGTCACTATGGATGTATTGAGTATTTGGCTCTGCTCTGGCACATGAAAGTGCTGGGTCGTTTGTGCCGGTCCTGCAGCTCGGAGGGCAGGAGTGCTGGCGAGCTGGGATTGAAACAGCCGAGGGTGCCGGGCTGGTTGGGCAGCGCTGCGTGCCGGAGTTGAGCCATCTCTGCTCTCACGTGCTGTGTGTGCAGAGTAGGAGGACCTGAGTCCCGAAAGCTACATTTCATTTAGTAATTAATTAGTGATTCCTGACCTCAGGCAGCTCCAGCCCGCTGACAATAACAAGATTGCAGGCTGTGTATAAGCTAGCCTCCGTGCCCTTACCACTCTCATTACATTAGCTGAAATCCTTTGCAACAAAGACACAGGCTGCCTGGCAAGGGAGGGATAAAAACCTCCTCCTCTTCGTGGTTTGGGGCTGTTTCCCTGCAGACTTACCACTTCGGGCTTTCCCCCTCCCTGCCTGCAGCGCCTCCTCGCCCGGGGGGACGTTGCACCCAAAGGCCACGGCAGCGCCAACGGGCAGCTCGCGCCCGAATTGCCCACCCAACCCACTCGCCAGCTGGGACGGGAATTATTTGGGAATCCTCCACCGCCTTCCCACAATGCCCTCTGGAGGAATAGAGCACCAGCCTCCCAGCGCCCGGCGGGGGCTGCAGCGGGGTAAGGCTGCCTGGGATCCGGCAGCGCCGCCTGCCAGCAGGCACAGCGCCGGAGAGGACTCGGCCGTGGCTCCTCGGCCACGCCGGGGGCACCCAAGCAGCAATACCGGCTGTGCCAGCTGCCTGGGGGGGCTCAACAGCACGGAGGTAAGCTGGGAGCTGCCGTTAGCACGCTTTCCGTCTCGGACGAGGGTGTTTTCACGCTCAGAATGTTTTTAATTATTTGTTGGAAGACTTTGAGAGCTTCTAGGGTAATGGAGAGGCCTCATTCAGTGTTTCCTAGCTGAAGGCATCTATGGATGTGCGTTCCCTCGCCTTAGTCATAGCCGAACCTTGCGTCAAGAGCGGAGCTTGTGCCAAGTGCCTGGGTGGTTCCTTGGTGACTCTGGTAGTGGGTCTCGGTGGCTGGCAGCTCCAGGCGTGTTGGGGTTTGCACCAAGCACTATGGAATTTGCAGTGAAGTGGCTGTTTCTCCTAAATTATCACTTATTATTTTGCCTTGCAACAGCGCGGTGCACTTAACCTCGCAGGGGCAGGCATAAAACCTCATTTCTGGGAGTAGTAGCTCTGAACAAAAAAAGGGGCTTTGACTTGCCGAGGTGAGTCGGTGGCTGTAGCTGCAGCCCCAGGCTGCTGTTCCTCGTTCCGCTCTGCGGTGGCCAATGCTCACAACCAATACTCACAGTCAATACTTGAGGAGGGCATGAGTCTCCACTGCTTCTCTTTTCCTGGAAGAAAATATCAGCAGGTGCCCCAACAAATCAAACTCATGCTTCCAAGTAGGAAAAAAAATCAGGAGTAGATTCTCTTCCCTGCTTGGCCTCAGACTTCATCTCATCTGGCTGAACTGCGTTAAGGAGCTAGTCCAGAATTTTTTTAATATTCTGACTGCCTCTAGGATTCATAAAATGGTGGTTTGTGGGGGAGGTGGGAGAAAGGGTCAAAAAGGAGTGATCTGGAGGGTGATGGGCATCTCGGCTCCCATGTGGCCCATGGGTTCCAGCAGCGCAGGGTGCTTCACTGCTGCGTAACCCATGTATCTACCCACAAGGCTTTGGAGTTCAGGTCTGAGACTCGTCTCGGTCTCGGTGACCCTCAAGCACGTTGCTGGGGACCCTGCACAACGTCTCCTCCAAGCTGTGGTGCCATGCTGTGCAGCTGGGCGAGCACGGAGCAGTGCTGCACGGTGCGGTCTGGTACAGCGTGAGAGGAGAATACAATAGAGCGAGGCCAGATGTTGCCACATCAGTGGGGAAAGCCAAGTGACTGAGCGCTGTCTCCAGGATAAACATAACGTTGACGTATCGGTCCAACCCTGTCCCCTGCTCTCCGCAGCTGCCTTCCCACCATCAAACCACCTTCATCCCTCCCATGTCCTCTCTCACCCATTCTTTACATCCTCATTTCCAGGCTCCCTAATTCAAGAAAGACAAGGAACTCCTGGAGAGAGTCCAGCGGAGGGTTACAAAGATGCTCAGGGATCTGGAGCATCTCTCTGATGAGGAAAGGCTGAGAGACCTGGGGGTGTTCATCTTGGAGAAGAGAGGACTGAGGGGGGAATGCGTAGATGCTTAACAATATTTAAAAGGAAGGTGTCAAGAGGATGGGGCCAGACTCCTCATTGGTGCCAAGCAACAAGAGAAGGGACAATGGGCACAAACTGGAACACGGGAGATTCCACCTCAACATAAGGAAAAAAACTTCTTTCCTTTGAGGGTGGCAGAGCACTGGAAGAGGCTGCCCAGAGAGGTGGTGGAGTCTCCTGCTCTGGAGGTACTCAAAACTCACCTGGCCATCGTGTCCAACCTGCTCTGGGTGACCCTGCTCTGGCAGGGGGGTTGGACTAGGTGATCTCCAGAGGTCCTTTCCAGCCCCTGCTGTTCTCTGATTTTGTGACTGGAAGGGGCTGCGTCAGGGCTAGCGTGTCTCCAAACTCTGTGCCTGCTGCTCATCGCTGCGGCGGGACGTTTCCGCTTCTCTCCGACACCCGCGGATGTTACGTGGGGAAGAGACGGAGAGGCTCGTGGTGGCGGCTGTCTGGGAGTGCGTGTGGGTGGCGCTGATGGGCTCCGTTCTCTTCCCTCGCACCCACCCTGCGAGCGTGGTACCGCATGGAAGTACATGAAGTGATGCAATCCATTACTGTGCTATCCTTGGGGGAAAAAGTCCTGATTGACTTCTTTTGTTTTAAGCTGTGTAATTGGTGGGGAAAACATATCCTCTTCTAGTGGCTTGTCTTTTATTGTCGTGTTTAGGAAGTTTTTTTGCATGTCATAACATTTTGTCTGTTTTAACTGAAATCCTTCCACGAAGGAATGATTGTTTGCACAAACAGACTGACATGTTGATACAGGCTGACAACTGCATGGCTAAGACCAAAATAAAATGTAAAGTAAACACATTTGCATAAGTTTATAATAGGACCCGGTTCTTACGAAGGGGAGATGTGAATCTGAGCAGCTTATCTTGCATCTCCCCTTTCTGCTGCGCCCCTCGGTCTTAACCTCTGCTCCGTGAGTGCCATGGGAGAGCTGTGTGGATTTTTCCATTCAGATGTGAAACAACAGATCTCTCTCCTAGTTTGCTTGCGGTGGGTTTTTTTGCTTGGAAGGGAGGGCACGGAGGAGGGAGCATTCCCAGCTTTCCCTTCATGTGAAACTGGTTGGTCTTTCCGCCTTTTTTTCTTCTCGGTTACACTTTAAAAGGCTTCTGTCAATGTATTTTCCATCACTTTAAAATCGCATTGACATCCTGCTGTTTTGTGTCATAACTGTGTAGGATCGCAAAACGCTGTTTTGTACTATCTATTTCTTGATCTGCTTGTGGCATGTTTTCCTTAAGGATTTTGAGATCAGGGCCGCCGTTTAACAGAGGAGGAAACCCGAGCATAGAGCAGTGACTTCCTTTTGGCCATCCGGCACCGCTGTGGTAGAGCCAAAAGCAAAACCCAGATCGTTGGTGTCTTGGCTGAGCGCAGGGAGGTTCGTTAGTGCTCAGCTGCCCTGTCTGGGTGTGCTGGAAGGAAGAGCCCTTGCCCAGAAACCCAGGGGAGTTTGTCCTCAAGTTGGTGGCATCAGTCAGGTCTACGTTGTTGGGTTACTTCCACGACGCAACTCCCCCAAAACCACCTGAGTCCTGAAAATACCTTTTGAAGGGCCTCCTCTGAACCCGGCTGTCCCAGAGGGAGCCGAAGGAGACCTTATATCAAAACGGCGATGAGCCCGTGCTACGTAGCTGTAGAGAAGGAATGAAGAAGGCTTTGTAAAAATAAAAAGTTCTTGTAGAAAGACACATAAGCCCGGCTATTGGGTGGTAAAGATGGACTCCAGGTCCCCAGACCTTCAAAGGGCCATTTCTTTGGCTTGCCCAATTTCTGCCTGTGATTAGATGTCACTCTGGCTCTTGGGTTTCCCGCAGCTGGCTGATGGTGGAGGAACTGCTGCACTCAGCGCAATGGTGTCACCTGAACCTCAGAAGTCCCTCAGCAAGGCTGTCCCGTCTGATGTCTGTGGCCCTGATCAGCTGTGGCCCAGTTGATAATGGAGGACAAAGTCAAACTTTCTAGTAGCTTTGAATGTAGCCACTTTCTTTTTGATAAGGAGGAGCCAGCTGGTGCCAAATTGTCTAACAGAGCCCTTGTGAGCAGTTCTTGCTATGGACAGAATAATAGTTTCCAAAGTCCCTGAAGGGTGCTCGAAGCCCTGCTCTCTCAGGACATGAGCAATCCGTACACGCAGTCATTTAGCGTGTGAATTTCTGGAGGACAGTGTGGTTGTGAGGGAATATTTGTTTCTGAGTTTCCTTTTGCCTATTTTAGGCAGTTTCAAGCTTGGTGGGTTAGCTTCTGTGCCTTGCTCCGCGCGTTCGTTATTTTGGGAGCTGACGCTCAGTCCTTGGAGCTGTGAGGTCTCGGAGTGACCCTCATGTCGCCCTCCTTTGCGGGTCCAGCTCTGCAGCCCACACTCCTGAAGCAATCCCTCTGGAGCTGCAGAGCCGGTAGGGAAAGCAGCTATTTTCCTGCCATCCCCCTGGCTCTGGGTATTCACCACAGGGAACTGGGAGGTCAGAGCTCAGTTTGCTACACATCTGACCTGGTGGTCATCTGGAGGGACTTCACTGATGACGCTGCCCATGAGTAGAGCAGCAACAAGGGTGCTTTGTCATGACAACATCCTCCTGGAATAACTCTGTGAAACGTTATTTACAGGGCTTTTTCTGTGCCGTTACATATGCTGGTGAGAGTCTAACAAGAAAAACATGTGTTTATGAGAATCCTAGACACAGTGTCCCCATAACCAGACCCTTCGTGTGTCTTCATTTTGTTGGATTTTGGGTGTGTCTCTCTCTTTGCAGGAATTGCGCACCCAACCTTAAAAAGCATCAAGATATTCAGGATTACGAGCCTTAAGTTTGATTTCCCGAAGGCAGCACTAGGGCTGTGATAGCCAGTCTGCAGTATGTTTGCCCCATAGCTGGCGTTGGATCTAGAGTAGTTAGCGGAAAAAAAATACTGGGTTTGGGGGGGAAAGGAAGGCTGGGAAGGGGTTGATTTATAGTCGTATTTTGTCATTCTGGCTATTTTTACGTAACGCGCATCCACTTTAGGACACTGGTAGTACTTTGTGAGCTCTGCTCTGTTGCAGGTTTTGTGGCTTTTACAGTTTTCTTAGAAGGGCTGGAAAGAGTTTAGGTGTATGTGGCGAAAAAATACATGGCAGCGATCACTGAAACTGGGTTTGTAAACATGCAAGCCCCAGCCAACGTGTTTCTATGGCCAGGACGCTCGAATAGGAGCAGAGCTGAACACGGCTCATGATTTTTAACCATGCCTGACCATGCTCCGTGATGGTGGTTTCATCTGAACCAAAATGGGAGATTTAACTATGTTATTTCCAGGTTTTGTAGGCGATTTGGAGGGGAAGGGAAAACGTCGTGGCTGGAGCTGAACTAGCTTATGGAAGCGCCAGATTCTCTCCCTGGACTTGCTACAAGTTTTCTGAGAAACTATAGACCGGTCACATATTTCTCTCCTCTGCCTTGGTATTGTTGTTTGTGAATTGGGAATAATTAGCTGTTTTTTGACTGTTGCATCTGTTCAGACCACAACTAACTGGAACTTGACTTTAAACTATGCGGCCAGACGCAGCGGCAAGATGTTAGTCTGAACATTTGGCTTGTCTGATAATTTTCATAGCTAACGTATCAGATAAAACTGAGTGCAAGATGAACGTGTCTTGTTCCTGACTCTAGTCAAAATGGTAGCTTGACAGTCGCCTGTTTCTGCACGGGTGGAACTTTCTTGTAAGCGGCCGCATGCGTGGGCGGCACTGATTTTGGACCGGAGATGTTAATAGCTCAAACTTTATATAGGGATTCAAGAGCAAAGAACGTGAACGCTTGACTCCCAGATCAGGAGTAGGAGATGATAAGGGTATTATTTGTGTCCTCTAGATATCATCTGATATAAATCAGAACATCTGAGTCCCCTGATGAAGGGGGTGGCTAATAAATCCAGGTAGCGGCCATCCTACTACCTCACCTTTCAAAGCTCATTTGTTCATACTGGTAGATAAAAATCTATTAGGGAGACGTGTGCCTTTTGTTTCTTAAAAATCCCTGCGTACTACCCGGTGTCTCACAGGTCAGCTGCGCTGGTTTTCCGTGTCACTGTGGTGAGGAGGAACACAGAGCCGGAGCCATCGTCTTCTGCGGGGTGTTGCTGGGAGGCATCACCCCGATCGTGCTCACGCTTCGGATGGTTTACACGAGCTTTGTAAATCCGGTGCTTTGGGAACATGGTTGTCCTTGCTGGGGTATGCAAGAATAAACTAAGCCCGCTCCTTCCATGAAGTGTGGGAGCAATGAGTCACATTACACAGTTTGACTTACGTAGAAGAACTCCCTGCTAGGTGTCAGAAGAGAATGTGCTTTGTGCCTGTAGCCTCTGCGGTTGGGCAACACATGCTGTAAAAATGTTCTGGATGTGCGGCAAGCCAGCTCGAGCTGGGAGCTCTGACCAGATCACAGGAACACACAAATCCTACTCAAATGTCCAAAACTTTTTGGTGGGAAAAGAGGACGTGAAATAAACGTAGGCTTCTGGCAGCGTTTGGCGGGGCTCTGGTTTGTCCCTTATAGAGAACACGTTCGTTAGATACACCCTGATGCACGTTTGTCACACCGCAGGCTTGGATGGAGTTGCTGCTGCTCATGGCAGGACATCCGAGATCACGAACTGCCTCCTTCCCACTTTCCCATCGCAGGAACCCTTGAGGAAGGGAAAAGCCTGATACTGAAGTTGCCTGTAAGCTGCTTAGATCAGGATCCCTAAACTGCTGCAAGGGCTGTTGGATAATATATGTATAATTTTTTTTTTTTTTTTAATGGCTTTTTATGAAAAGGGAAGTCAGGCTTGGGCTGGTGAGACTGAAAGAGCAGGGAGTGGATTGGCTGTCAGGGGTCAGCCTCCCAATAGCCCTGTGATCAAAGGCTGCTCTCAGCAGCATGAGTTTACAGGCGGCCAAGACAAACAATGAACAACTTTATCTCCTTTCAGGAAAAAAAAAGAAAAAAAAGAAAGAAAGACTTAAGTTCCAGGAAACCATTTCTGGACCGGACAAATTTTGGTTGTTATTCCTTCTCTCTCTCTCTCTTATAATGCAGCTATTTCTAGATGAAGGACGATAAGAGGGAGAGGGCAGAGCAAAGCCCAAACGTGAACCAGATTGTGCCGTGTTCTCGGTTGGTGTAAATTGGCGCGGGCCCCCGGGAGTCAGAGCAGCACAACCAGTTTTACTCCTGCTGAGAATCTGGCCTTCACCAGCTGCTGTCACTGGAAAAGCAGCAGGGAAGCTCTGAACTGAATCGTGGCCATTTCCCCAAGTTCGATCGCTTCTCTGAAGGTGTTGCCTCATTTGTTTGCAGCTGGAACATTGCCTACTTGGCTGTCCCAGCTGTGGCCTCCAGTGTCAGCTGGTCAGAACACAGCTGGCCAGTTTTAAACATACTGGCTTCAGTGTCAACTCGCTGAATAAAGTGAACAGAGGGGAAAAATATTTTGGGCTCCTGTGTACTTGATTATTTGTTTGGGAGGAGAGGAAGATATGAGAAGAAAGCCTCTTATTCCTAAAATGGAAAAAGTTGCAAAACTTTTAGCTGGGTTTGGATCCGAGGGAGAGGAATCTTCTCAAAACGCAGAGTGTTCTTGATTTAGGATTTCCTGTTGGATACAGTTCAGAAAGCTATTTAAGTTGTAAGTGGCCAGATTCTCAGCTAGAATAAATCTGTAAAGCTTCGCTGATATGAATCAATATAGCGCATTGACCTCGGCTTAAGATCTTGGACTGAGGTCTGGTGGTGGATTGCAAAGATCCGTCCTTGCTTATGGGTTCAGAGCAGGACTAAATCAAAAGATAAGTGGTAGTCCCGAGGTTCAGAGCTGCGTGCGAGTGTTTAATCCCCCTGCGGTGTGGACACCCGCGGTGATTTGTGTGCTTAGTAGATGTAAATGCCTTAGTTCGACGTGGGCTGTAAGGTTTGTTTTGGTGTTGGCGCTAGATGGGCCTGGCCAAATGAGTCTGGGGGGAGGCAGGAAGCCCCCCAACTCTTCAACCAAACAGCCTTGAGGATTCTTATAGACATCACTGCTCTCTGTACTACATATTTCTACCCTTCTACACACTGAACATGGAAAATATTGTGAGAAAAGCTTTCTGAGCCAGGATTTAGTGCTGAGAATAGAGGCAAAAAGCCCTGGGGGCTCAAGAGAACATATTTCCATAGTCTTTCCAGCTGTCCCTACAAAAGACTAGTGGAGAGTTGGAAGCTCATGGTGATGGGAACTCATGGAAGTTCTACTGATGGGTGCTCCTGAAATGATAATAGGGATTGTTGCTTTGAGGTGTAGGAGCAGAGCCGGGAACTACTAGAGAGGGGACAGCAAAGGGCTACAATGATAATGAGGGGGCTGGAACATCTTTCTTATGAGGAAAGGCTGAGGGAGTTGGGTCTCTAGTCTGGAGAAGAGCAGACTGAGGGGGGATCTCATCAGTGCTCATCAATACCTAAAGGGAAGGTGCTGGCAGGATGGGGCCAGTCTTTTTTCAGTGGTGCCCCGTGACAGGACAAGAGGTAACAGGCACAAACTCAAACACAGGAGGTTCCATCTGCACATGAGGAGGAACTTGTTTCCTTTGAAGGTGGCAGAGCACTGGAAGAGGCTGCCCAGAGAGGTGGTGGAGTCTCCGACTCTGGAGACATTCCCAACCCACCCAGACACCATCCTGTGCAACCTGCTGTAGGTGGACCTGCTCTGGCAGGGGGTTTGGACTAGGTGATCTCCAGAGGTCCCTGCCAACCTCGGTGGTTCTGTGAGTGGAGCTGCTGGTGAAACGAAGGATGAAGTGCACAGGATGGTGCACTTCACCTTCTCTTCTTCCCATCCACCCAAGTGATCTCAAAGGGATACATCTAATCTCAAATTGCAGGTTTAGGGATGGAGGGAGAAGAGGAAGAAGTTGCTGGGTCCAGGCCTGCATGTTGAGGCTAAGGGTAGAGTCAATAGCAGAGACAGGTCTTCTGATTCTCCGTCCTAGGGTCTTACTCTACAAGAACTTAATCAAGTTGTGAAAACACAACCAGCCTGGAGGGGAAAGGCATTCACGAATGGGTTACTACCCTCTGGCAGAAAGGTCTGAGCTGTGGCAGAGAGGCTTGTTGATGGCGTGGGTTTGTTTTGCGTACTTTGTTGTTTTTTGTCTCTTACCCTTCCTCCCACCATGGGAAAGAGCAGCTGCTGGAGACCTGCGTATGAGAGGATTTCCAGGGCTGGGACAGGACAGGAGATCCTAGATCTCCTTGCCTTGGCTGGCACTGCTGGTGCAGGAAATATTCCCAAATCCCTGACCTTCATTTCATGCCCGTCAGCAAGGGCTGGGCTGTGCCCACTGCTGTCGTCTCCCCTTGATGCCTCATTCTCTCTGTTCACGTACTTTCCGTTCCTCTTCCTTTCTCCCACCCTTCAGAGTCAACACTGCAGCAGCCTGTGAGTGACAGCAAAAAATGAGCTACTTTATTTTGTTGAACTTCATTGACTTAGAGGCCTTTGTTTTAAGCCCATAGCATTCAGCTTGCTGCCACTGCTCTTGCCTTGTAGGCGCCGTTGAACTCCAGAAGCACAGGAGCTGACAGCCTGACACGGATGTGCCTGGCACCTTCAGAAGGTCTAGGAGAATTAGGTGCTCACTTCCCCAGGGATTTTCATAGAGTTCAAATCCTCCAGTTCCTAGAAGGTGCCTATGACTCCCCCAGCCAAAATGCACTGCATTTCCATAACGTGTTTCAGTATTTATATAGTATTTCTGCATAATTACCAGACTCGCATGAAGGTCTCAAGGTGCTCTGCGGATGCCAACGGGTGACCTCATCTGTAGCTAATGAAACTCTGGTGACCGATAGACCTGTGACTTGCTCCGAGCACAAAGCGCCGGGCAACGTGAGCCAGCTCCGTACCTCCGCCCTGATGAGTTACCCCCATTCTGCTGCTACAGAGAAGCTGGAAATCCAGTTTAACCATCTGCTTGGGAATTCCCCTGTAGCTGGAGGGGATTGAGCATTCTCACACCCCAGCATCAAGGGTGCGGTTGAGATGAAGGACGCATGCGTGGGACTCGTGTGCGCTCCCTGAGCCAGGCTGACCCCCCCAAAAGCGTCCCTTTGGAATTGGGACAACTGGTTTGGACCCAGCGCGGCCTTTGGGCTGCCTAATACTCCCAGGGGTTGGGCAGTGTGTCCTTAGCATCCTGGAAGCTCGGTGACTGAGTTTGACGGTGGTGGGATGGAGCTGAGAGAAGTGTGTCTGATGTGCGGATGTTGGGAGCCTTCCCCATCTGGCTGGGCTAGAGGACTTGCAGAAACCTGGGCGTTATTTGCTCTGGAAGCACATGACAGAGCCCAAATTCACTCGAGCAGAACACGCTTTATGGGGGGGAATAACCTCAAAAAGGGCAAGAGCTCGCCCTATGAGTAAGGGCCTTTCTAAAGATGGGTAAGCACCCTCAGACGTTTTAAAAATGGTCTGCAGCATAGCGCTCTTAGGATCTGGTCCTACAGACTCGCTTCAGGAGTCACTTCATCTTCCACCAGCAAACAACAGGTTGGAATGCCCCAGCTGTTGAACAACGTGTGGCAGCAGCAAGTGCTCCAGAGTCAGGGGGAAGCCCATAGCATAGTGGCTTCCAAGCCATAGTCTGGACCACTGTCGGTCTGCAGGGTTGTTTAGGAGATTGGATTTTTTCATTCATCCCAATTTCTTCATATAAGTAGTTGTTTGTCAAGTCCAACGGGGAAATTATTTGCTGATGGGGGAGCTTGTGGCGTGAGGTTTGAGAGCCCCGCTGCTGCGACGGGACGGGGGAGCTGGTGGTGCTCGGTGGTCGTTGGTGGTACAGCATGAGCTGAGAGCATCACCTGGAGAGCGCGGACTGAGCCCGCAGTGTGGGGTGTGAGGATGCTTTACTCTGTTGCCAAAACCTGTAGGTTATTATAAAGGAAGGCTTTGGGAGGCCAATATTAAGGTTATATATTGCAGCAAGGTTTTTTATTTATTTCTTTCTCTGCTAAAGCTACCAATGAGAGCAGCGCGGTGGAGCCGACTAGATCTCAGCGGGATGTTGCCGTGCAGAGACGGCAGCAGTTGGAAACTTGCTCTGTGCTGGGTGTGAAGGCTGTTCTCACAACCCAGTGGTCAATATATTGGATAAATCTGGATCCCACAATCAAGACTGGATTGAGTTAGAATTGCCCAATGACCTATTAGTGCAACATGCTTTTTTTTTTTTTTTTCCTTCTTTTTTTCTGGCATGCTCAGATTATTCTCTACCCCGAAAGTTTATTAGTGGTTTGGTTTTTTTTTTTCCTCCAGTTCACAGATAGTTGGGAAAATGTGCTGCCTTCATTTTCTGCATGGAAGAAAATATCTTCATCTTCTGCAGGTTTTTTTTTAAAGCTTAATTAACAAAGAGAAATTGCTTTCAGATTCTGTTTTTCAGCAGTCAAAACATAAACTGTCAGTTTTGCTTTGGGGGCTTTTTATGGCCAAATTTTGGGAAAGAGGGGATAGGAGAATGAATATTACCTGCTTTTCTGTAATGGGTAAAAACAGAAACCTTTTCATGAAAATTGACTGACTTGACGGTATTTTTTTGTGGGGAGGAGAGCGGATTAGGGTAAAGAGCAGAAAGAATAGCTCTAGTTAAAACTCTTTTTGGCAAGTAAATGCATATCAGCGCGCTCAACAAAATTCCACCCTGCCTCTGTTCTTGCTGGATTTATTCAGGAGCCATCAACCTCCCCAACTATGGTTTCTTTTACAAATATGGTTTTGATTTTGCGTGTTTTGCTGCTGTTTGGGACCTTATCAGTTCCTTGCTCGACGAGAGATGCTTCTACTTTTTCTTCTTAGATGTACTCGCCTTCCACAGTCGAACTCGAGCATTTACCATTATCATCGGGTTGTTTCATTGCGAACGAATACTTTTCTTCCCTGTCCCCCCTCCCCTGCTGTTGAGCTCCACAATGGGAAGTGTGGAGGAAAGAAAATACAGAGCTCATTTATTTTTAAGTAACTGTAACTAATGGCTTGATCAGCTAACGTAGTGGAAAATATGCAAACTGCTTGGAGGAGAGTGGATGTTAAAAATGTAACTTCAACATTATTGAGACATCTTTCAGCTCTAATGACAGACTGAATAGCAAACATGTCAGAAACTTTGTTGCTTCTCTAAGCAAAACCGAATAATTGAATTTATTTCCAGTGATGGTTTTGCCTTTTACGTATTCAGCTCCTCATCCATTTTGCTGTAGCTCTTGTCAGATGTCTTTGTATAAACAGATGTTTTTCTTAAATAGCGTGAGCAGGGGAACAGGACTACTTCATACCTCTCTCTCTTCTCCGCCACACACCTTTTTTTGGCTTATTATCATAAGATTAGCTCTCAAATACTTCTGTTGCTGCTCCAGCAGGTGCATGGGCTGGTTGTAGTTGTCTGGGTTCCCTGAGCAGATTGCTCGGTTGATGTGGATTGGCACCAATTTATTAGCATCTCCAAAATGATGTTACCTTGCGTCAGCTGAGGATCTGGTCCCCGTCGCCTGGAGCTGAGAAATGTCTTGCCCAGACCTTCACATAAATCAGGGGCTGCTCGTTCTGCTGCGGAAGGTGGCCCTGGCCCCGTCTCTGCAAGCCTCCTGTGATCCAAGGGCTGCAAGTAGCACAGCAGAGTCTACGATGGGATCCTTTTCTACAGGGGAAAAAAATTTTCTCACGAGAAGTAGGGGTATAAAGTCCATTTGTCTAATGGGATAAATGTTGAGAGAGTGTGTATTCTCTTCCAAGGTATCCTCCGGATGCCTGTGGGAGGCAGGTTGATTCCATGAGATTTGGTTTCCATCCTTCCCCAATGGAGGGGTTGGGGAAGGACCTTCACGGCACCGTGCTGTGCCTGCCAGCCCCTGCAGCGCTCTATTCCGAATCGCTCCTTGCCCTTCTTGGCACAAGGAGCTAAACCTGCGTTTCTCCCTCTCTGGAAAGGGAATCGGACCCCGGAGCTGGCTAGCAGCTTCCCTCTGCGCCGCATCGGGGGCACGGCAGCTCAGACACATGGTTTTTGCGTGTGCGCTTCTTTTTAATTTAACGCAGAGCTGCAGCAAACCATTCCACCCACAGGTGAGATCTTTGGAAAACTAACTGCCCAAAGCTCTGAAGCTTTCAGCCTTCACGCTAACGCACGGGCCCAGCTGGCTTGAGATTAAAGAGCGCAGTCGAAAACCAAAAAGCATTTGAAATTGCACCACTGAGCTGGCAGGAAATTCCAGCTTTTTTGTAGATGTCGGAGGCGTTGGAACGGCGAGGAACCAGAAGGTAATATTCAGAGGTGAATCGCATCATCAGCGTTTCAGCGGGGAGGATCACCCCACCCCGAGCGCAGCCTCGGATACGGGTTCTGCGGGGGGGGGGGCTATCCCTAGCCTTCCCAAATTTGGGGGGTGGGAAGAGGAGGGAAGAGCATCTTGGCTCGCAGCCTGGCTCGTGCTTCAGCTATCTCTAGCTGCAGAAGAGGCCTCTTACGCTTGGTGTGAATCCCAGCGCGGTGCTCTGCACTGGCTTTGCCGGATGGAGCTTCAGCGAGCCCCAGGCGTGCCAGAGATCTCCGGGGCAGATTGGACATTTTTGTTGTGCCCGAGAGAAACGCTGCCTTTGCTGCTCGGGCTGGATTGCTCATAGTCTTGGAAGATAACTCGCAGATTAGCGGGATTTTTAACTGCTCTGAAAGGAGTCAGTGTTTTGTGTGGATGGATCGTAGAGAAGATTTGCCTGGAAGGAACAAGAAGGAGAGGAGACCAAGAGGACTAGATGGTTTTCTGGACCTTTATGCTTTATTCATGCAGGCGTGTGTGGGCCTGAAAGGAGACCGTTGGTGAACATCGATTCCGAAATCGTATTGAAAACCAGTGTGACCGCTCGTTCCCTTCCTCTCCTAAATGGGCTGCCAAAGATTATCACTCCAGCAACAATGCTTAGAGGCATCTGAAGAACTTGAGGCCTCCTGTGAAGCCATTGGCACCAATGGGAGACTCCTGCTTCCTCTTCTCCCGTCCCCCTTCCTCACCCCCCCGTCCCACGGAGAGCGGCGGATCTGGGATCAAGCCCTGCCAACACGAGCAGTGGAGAACAGAATCTGCATTGACGACAGATGGAACGAATGTTATGGATGCATCCCAGGCCCTGAGCTGTTGCACCACATAAATCAGGAGCAAAACTTTGCCAACTCAGAATGCTTCGCAGGACTAGACTTTCAGCCAGCTTAATGTCTGGCTTTGCAACCCCAAAATTGTATGGTCAAAAAAAAATAAAAAATAAAAAATAGCGAATGCGCGTGCCCTCGCTTGAACTTCCAGCCAGTGGAGCTGGTTTTGGTCCAGCTCGTGGAGATGAATGCGTCTCCGTGATAAGCCACTTTTAAAAGATAATTTATCGTTTCAAGCCTTGTCGTTGTGCTGTACCAACGGGCCGTGGACGCTGCGGATGAAGTGTGAGGTTCCAGGCTGCAGATGTTATCGGAGCTGTGCGGGTGGCTGGATGCGTGCGATGTGGCCAACCCCCCCCCGCCGGGCCAACGCGATTAGATACCGAATAATCAGGGGACCGAAAATATTTCATCTTGCTCTCTTTGCTTGTTGGGCCGGTTGCCGGATCGCTCCTTCGCAGAGAAAAGCTGAAACCGCACAAACATCGCGTGTGAAAACTCTCTCCCGTCGTGAAGGCTGCTTCCCATACACTGCATAAATCCCAAGCGCTTGGGTTTTAAGACAAAAAAGGGCAAATAAAAAGATTTGTTGTTAAAATTATGACTTGGCAGCCCCGTATATGTGCGTGGGGCGGGGGGAAGTGCCTGCAACCTTTTTAGAGGCATACTTGCCCTTTGGAGAACGAACTTCCATTAAAGTAAAAAGGCTTCACCCTTGTCGGTGGGTTTTTGGCAGCGTGAGGGGGAGAGGAAAGGCTAAACTGATCCCTTCAGCTTTCTCACTGTGTTTCAGCAATGATAAAATGAAACATTTTAATGCCGCACTTTA
The DNA here is from genome assembly GCA_013400795.1 of Pluvianellus socialis. Taxonomy (NCBI): domain Eukaryota; kingdom Metazoa; phylum Chordata; class Aves; order Charadriiformes; family Charadriidae; genus Pluvianellus; species Pluvianellus socialis. Next base: position 21,851 of record VZTS01025010.1, on the reverse strand, counting down.
TATCTCCGACAGCTGTGGTAGCCTCCTGTTTACAGAAGACATCCTGTTGTTCAAGGGAGACACTTCTTGCCTTGCTGAAATGAAATTTTTTAAAAAATTTTTCCGCCCCTAATTGCTGTTTTACGCAATTTCCCCTCCAACGGGCTGTTACAATGGTGACTCTCTGCAGAATCTGGGGTTTGTAACGGCGGGTTCTCCATCGAAAAGTCAGATCCAGCTTGTGGGGAAAAACACCCCGGTACCCGCGTGGGGTTTGGGGCATCATTTGGAAGGGG
>VZTS01025010.1:0-18865 GCA_013400795.1 Pluvianellus socialis | reverse complement strand
GCGGCGCAGCCGGGGGCGGGGGAAGCACCTTTCCATGGATTCAGGCATCTCCGTCGAGTTTTTATCTTCATATGAAGTGGCTATCCCAGTTATTTCCCCCCCACCCTCCTCCAGGGAGATGGGAACAGATGTGCCCCACTGCAGAAATGCTGACCAGCTGAGAGAGGAGCTTGAGTGTTTATAGTGATTTTTTTTTTTTTTTTAATTCCTTAATGGTTTTCTCAGTGGTGATGCAAACATGGCTTTAGAATGAAGAGCGCAGCACAAGTCACTCTTTATTCTACCTTCCCTGGTGCTGCTGCTTCTTCAAGAGGTTTTCCACTTGGTAAGAATTGGGGGAAGAGCATAGAAGATGAGTTAACGGAGGGTGCTGCGGTGCTTCCCCACCCTCAGTGCCTTTTTGTGCACGAAGTCGAGCGCAGGGAGGTAGAGTTGGATGGGGCAGCACTGGATTTTGGTGCCTTTCTCCCTCTCGGCTGGCGGGTGCTCCTCGGTCGTCCCGGCGAGGTCAGAAGTGAGGTCATTGCTGCTCCACGACTGGTGTCATTCCTCGTGTTTGCAGGTCCCGTGTGATGGGCTGGTACGGACAGCTGGCCCGTACCAAAGCTTGTTGCAGGACTTTTACCTACCACTTTCAATCCTTATTCTTTCCGTGTAAGACAGAAATATGTGCTAGTGACAGGGACGCATTTTACTTTAAATTAGCAAAATACCCACGTTTCCATTTTTGCCTTTTATTGGCTTTAACCACAACTCTTCAGGAAGGACCGCAAATAAAACTTATAACCGATATTAACTTTGGGAGACAGTGTTTTTTAAAGACACCTGCTAATTTATTGCAGCGGGACACTCAGTGAGGGGGGTTCTCACCACTTCAGCAGTATTTTTATCAGACGGGTAGCATGCGATCACACGGCGAGCCGAGCTCATGGATCGTTTGGTCTGTTTGTTTGTCGTGTAGGTGTTGCAGTGGGCTGTAAATCTTTTTATTATTATTATTTAAAAAAAAAAAAAAATCCCCCTCTCTGCAAATGATTCATCAAACACCTCGTCCTCGTTGCGTGTAATGTCTTGTTGATCCTGGAAGCACTCGCTGCCGAGCGCTTGCACCGCGGGGAAGGCGCTGGGTTCGATGGGAGCCGGGGCGCTCGCGAGAGGAGCCTTTGCTCCGTCTGTGCTTGCCTCCGATGGCTGCCTTGTGGAGAAGCCATCTGGAGGGGTAGAGGCCAAGAGGGGTTGGTTTCAACTTGTTTCGAAAGAGGCAAAACCCTCGTTTCCTCTAAATCTCGCCAATGACTCCTGGTTTTATCACGTTCCCTGCGAAAGCAGTGCAAACTTCATCCCTGCTTGCGAAGTCCATTGAAAGAGAAAGAACCAGAACAAACAAGGCGATCGTCTTTCCAAGAGGGAAGCAAATGGTTTGGAATGAGTGATGGGGCCACCTAATCCTGTGAGAGCTTCTACTGGAAGGTCAGAACCTCCATGAATAATTTTGCAGAAATCTCAAATGTTACTAATAAAGCCAGAGGGCGGAGGGGAGAGAGAGGCACCGGTGATTTTGACTGTCTTGCCCTACGTGGCGTGTTGCTGGTGAGAGCAGAGTGTCCTTCCCATCCCTGCTGGAGGGGCTTGCAAGGTCTTCTGTGCACTTTTTGGGCCTTCTATGGTACCTTCAAAATAGCCTCTCTGGGTCAGATGGCTGAGGGTGGTGGTAGTGCTGCAGGTGTGCAGCATCCAAAAAAGCAAACCTCTGGGGTGGTGGATACCCACCGTGGCTCTGGGACTTGCCCGGGGTTAAGATGGACAGCGGGATCGAGTGCACCCTCAGCAGGTTTGCTGACGACACCGACCTGCAGGGTGCAGTCAACATGCTGGAGGGAAGGGATGCCATCCAGAAGGACCTGGACAGGTGGGAGCATGAAGTTCAACTAGGCCAAGTGCAAGGTCCTGCATGTGGGTCGGGGCAATCCCAAACGTGGATACAGGCTGGGGGATGAGTGGATTGAGAGCAGCCCCCAGGAGAGGGACTTGGGGGTGTTGGTGGATGGGAAGCTCACCATGAGCTGGCACTGTGCGCTGGCAGCCCAGAACCCCCCCACCCCTGGGCTGCATCCCCACAGCGGGGGCAGCAGGGCCGGGGGGGGATTCTGCCCCTCTGCTCCGCTCGGGGGAGACCCCACCTGGAATCCTGGGTCCAGCTCTGGGGATCCCAACAGCAGGAGGACATGGAGCTGTTGGAGCATGGACAGAGGAGGCCCTGGAGATGCTGGGAGGGCTGGAGCCCCTCTGCTGGGAGGACAGGCTGGGGGAGCTGGGGGGGTTCAGCCTGGAGAAGAGAAGGCTCCGGGGAGACCTTCCTGCCCCTTCCAGTCCCTAAAGGGGCTCCAGGAAAGCTGGGGAGGGACTCTGGATCAGGGAGTGGAGCCATAGGATGAGGGGGAATGGTTTTAAACTGAAAGAGGGGAGATTTAGATGAGATATTACGAAGAAATCTTTTACTCTCAGGGTGGTGAGATCCTGGCTGGGGTTGCCCAGGGAAGCTGTGGCTGCCCCATCCCTGGAGGTTCAAGGCCAGGTTGGATGGGACTTGGAGCAACCTGGTCTGGTGGGAGGTGTCCCTGCCCAGGGCAGGGAGGTTGGAAATGGATGGTCTTTAAGGTCCTTTCCAATTCTAACTATTCTGTGATTCTGTGAAGATGGCACTGACCACCTCTGCAAGGAGGTGTTTGTTTCTTCTCTTCCACTGACAGTGACCCCACAAATTCGCAAATGCCGTCGACACCAAATGAGCTTTTGGAGCTGGAGTTGTCTCCAGTGTGTCACCTGGGGCCATTGTGCAGCTCCTGGGGCTGGGGTGGGGGTAATTGCATCCTGGCAGCCGAAGTGGGGGCATCTGCACACCCACATGGTTCGCACACTCCGTGCACCATCCGGGGCAGGAAAATCCCTCCCACCCTGAGAAGGTGGATTTGGGGCTGCGCTTGGTTTCTCCAGATCGATGGCGCAACTCTATTTGGAACTGGGAGGGGTTATCCGGGTCTTTTCTCCAAAGGCAGCTGAAGGGTCCGAGCCACAATGACTTTGCAATCCGGGAGGTTATCCTGGTGGTTCAGTCTGCCCTTCCCAGAAGTAACACTGCTCTTCCGTCATGCTGGTAGCGCTGCGGGGCAGGAGCTGCTTTCTGCACCCCAAAAAGTCCCTTTGCAACGGTGCGGCTACCGCCAGGGCTGCCCGGAGCAGCCCAGCAAGAAACATTGCCTTTTCCTTCGCTCCCTGCCGAGACAAAGCTCCCACTGTCTAACGGCAGCCGAGGCGGGCGCCAGGCTGCACCCTCGCCCCCGAATCTTGGCCCTGTGAGTTACGGCTCGGTAACACCTGGGCAAACCTCTCTGCCAGCAACCCCGGGCGGCGCTTCCCTGCGAGCAAGAGGATTTTCCCCCCCCCCTCCCTGCCCTCCCCTTTGCTGGTGGTTCCCCGCCGAAGCCCCGGCTCTCCGCTTCCAGGCTGAACTCTTGAACCTTCCTCCTTCAGCCCCGGCCAGGTCGTTATTTTTGACGCTCTTCACCCGCCTTGTTGCACAGCTGAAAAAGAGATAGCCGGCTGCGGGCTCGCCTGGCCATGGCTCCAGCAGCGCTGGCTCTTCCCCGGCACGCGCCGCTCCCTGCCAGCCGCTGGCACCCGTTCAGGTGAGCTCGGGGCGGCGCGAGGCGTGTGACAGCGCGGTGGACAAGTGCCATCGGTGGGGAAAGCAGCCTTGCCATCTGGTCTTGCTACTTGAATGACTTACCCGAGCGTATTTTTCTTGATCCGAATCCCGCATTAATTGTTTCCCAGAATGTTTTGCTACACGAATGTCACGCTTCTGTCTGCTTGGCTTGCCCCGAGTGGAGCAGAGGTATTTATGAGTGGGTTTTTGCGCATATTTTTCACCTTTTTGAAATGCTTGGCACCGTTCTGGATACTGGAACAAATCCTTCCTGTTGAAAATACAGAGCTGAGTTAGTCTGGTCGGGGATCGGAGGGAAAAGCTGTGGTTTACCTACTCAGCTCCGGCTTAGCGATGCCGGCAGCTACGTAGAGCCTTGTGCTCCCATGGAGGTGGCCGGTGCGGAGGTCAGGTCGCTTGCCCGTGCCGGTGTAATTCAGGAGTAACCACGTGAAGTCAGAAAAAGCCACATCCTCCCCAAAAGCGGTGTCAGGGAAGGCTAGCCCCACCCGGGGCCGGCTGCAGAGTCCATCCCAGGTACCAGGGCTGGGTGGGAGCGCTGGGATCTACGGTGTGTGTCCCCCCCCCCACAGCACGCACAGGTTTCCTCTGCTTCTCCCCGTGTGCGAGACTTATTGTGGAGTTTTAATTCTTGTGTGACAGTCTCTGAACTGGCTTCAGACACACGATCGAGTTACCGGGGCTCAGCTGCTGCACATTAACCGGCCACGGGGGTATTCCCAGCCTACGCCAGATACAAGGTAAAACCTGTTAGTTTCAACATCCTTCACGGAGGTTCAAGCGAAGCGTTGTTTGCCCCGTGTGCGCACGCGTGTAATTAGCGGGGCTCGGCAGTAGCTCGGTTTGAGCCTCCCGGATGGGTTAATGAACCCCTGGGCTGTGTGAACTCCGATGCTGCTGCTCGCTTTGCTTTGGGCCAGGATGCTTTCAGAGAAGCATCCCAAATTTATCTGAAGCCGAGGAGAAACGCGCTCGCCTTCAACCCGAAGAAAAGGCTCGCCTCTGTCAAGGAGTTGGCTTTGTTCAACCAAACAGACTTCAAACCCTGTCGCTGGTGGGACTTTGTGGCAGGGACTGATGCTGACCCCCATCTAACGGAGCGGAGCGGTGGCAGGGATTCGGCACTAGCACAGCTCAGCCCGGTTGTGAATGAAGCCGGGTAGTCCTGAGCAGAAAAATCCCTGTGTATCCTGTTACCTAAAGTAAGCAGCGAGGGCAGGAGGGAGAGGGGTGTTAATTTTATTGGATTTGTACACCTTATCCACACGCCGACGTCCCCCTCGGGGCTGGCAGGGAGGAGCCTGGCTGATGGCTGTAATCAGAGGCATGGTGCGTGGACCAGACCAGCATGTCCACGCCAGCTTGTGTCCACCGCTGGCATCCCCGTGCCGCAGCCCAGTCTTCGGCACTGCCGTATCCTCGCTTTTACCAGGTCAGGAATAGCCGGATGCAAGTTCGCTCTGACATATCCATGTGAGAGGGAGCGAAGCAAAGAGCCACAGTGGAGAATTCAGTGCAAGGGATTGGGGATGTGGCACGTGGCCGACGGTGAGGGAGCAGGCAGTGTCCCCTTGCTGTGGCGTGGATGAAGGCGTTCCCAGGCTTGTCTCCAGTTGCGAATCTCCGCAGAGAAGCTGCTGGTGTGGGTCAGCCGGAGCCAGCGCTGGAGGCAGCCTTTCCCAGGGGCCGGTCGGCTGGGATGTGCGGTGGCCCCTCGACTTGCCCGGGCAATCCGGCTCTGCCCGAGGCAGCGCAGTGGGATGCGCTGGGGGTGAGGCCGGGGGCCGTCCCTTTCAACACCCCGTTATCGCCTTGAACTGGGGTCACTGGGCTGTTGCGTGGTGCCTTTTGGGCGAAGATGCGAGACCAAGGCCGCGAGCGTTCCCCATCAGGAAAGGATTCCATGGCACACGTCCCGACGGAGCAGTATCAGCCCTCGCAGCTTGGTCAAGCTCCAGCGGCAATACCGCGACACGTGGCTTATTTAACCCTTCCCACCTCCCTCGCCCTCTCGTGCCATTTTCCACCAGCCACGCGAGCGGCAGCAGCTCTTTGCAGTGGTATTTATTCCCCGGCGCGTCGTAGCACCGGCAGGCGGCTGCAATAAATAGACGAGCAAAAGCTTTGGAGGTGAGAGGGCAGCTGGGTGCCATCGTGGATGACCCAGCTGAACGTGTAGATGTCCTACAGCCGTTCCTCGCAGGCCAGTGGACTCATGTCCCCTTGGAAGGAGTGGGTTTCAGACCCAAGCAAGCTCTTGTTTCAGCTCCAGCAGGAATTCGGAGGTTGATGGCGCACGTGAGGCTGTAAATCTTATTGGGAACCCAAAAGGCTCTCTGGGGATCCCCCGGCTCCCCGAGGAGAGGTGTCCCCTCTTTTGCGCCCTGGAATGGGAGGATGCTTTGCTGGAGGTGGGAGCGTAGCGTAGAGCACCGGGTGTAGGTGCAAAATTTTAAGGCTGGGAAATGAGGCGAGAAGTAGGAAAAATGGTTCCCGAGGTGTCTGTAACGTAACAGCTCCTCTCCGGTGGAAAGTTTCCGAGTTGCCTGTCAATCATAGCCCCAAACGACCCGTATTCCCGGCGCGTCGAGGGCCTGACTCTGCCCGGCTGGTGGGACAACTGCGTTCGAGCCCTGTTGCAACTCTGCAGCTAAAGAGGAGCTTAACTGTGTCCTACCGCGGGCCAAGAGCTTTAGATCTGGCATAGCGAAACATGATTTGAAGATGATTAAGCATCTGCCTACGCTGTCTATTATTGGAACTGCATTGTAGCCGAGGCTGGGGAACCATTTTCTGAGCAGCCTCCCCGGCTTCCTGAAATCGATGATGAAAGTAAGCAAAACAACATGTTTACATTCCTCCGCGCTGAAAGCTGAGCAGGTTTTCAGGTGCCACCTCGTAATTTATCTTTTTCTTTCTTTTTTTTCCATATCCGCCAAAGTAGCGAAGAAACCCCGAGGCAATCATTTTTCGCTCTCATTCGGGGACGTTTCCTTAGGTTTGGCAGAATTTCGGAGCTGGTTGCAAACAAACAATCGAAAAACCCTTTCTTGCAAAAATGTGTGTAATTTTTGACCGGAATACTTGCTTGTTCCCACGGTTTCGGGGAGCGGTGGCTTTGTTTCTTCTAGCTATGTTAACGTACTTTTTTATGTGTTGTACAGAAAGATAAATACTGATTTATAGTCAAGAGAAAATTCTGGTTTGGTGTTTGGCAACAAAGTACCCGAGCTAAAATCCTCAATTTTCTGCCTATTCAGACACTTCAGAATTGGCAGGCTTCAGCTGCGAGCCTTCAAACCAGACACCGAACTCAGACCAGCAGCTATTTTCTACCTCAGGAAAAAGTGTGGAGATAAAACTTCCACAGGCTTGAGATTTACAGTTGTCAGGACTTCATTGCTTAGGAACATTTCGGCAGTGGGTTCATGAGCATTTCTCCCTTTTATTCTTTTATTATTTGTATTTGCATCGTTTTTGTGGGGGTTTTTTGAGGTGTGCTGCTGTAGCCGATTTCCTCCATCCACATGAAACCCCGGCTTCATCTGATAGAATAAGCTGCAGCAAAGGTCTATTTAGGTCTATTATTTTCTCATAACTGCCCATAATATTAGCAAATGAAGAAGCGCTGTACAGTGTTATGCAGACCAACCCTTGTCTCTCACTAGCCTAGCATAAATCAGAAGTAAGAAGCTCGCTAAAAGTCAGGAAAAAAAGCAACAGCAGGACATTTTTGGAGATGGAAACAGCTTGCGGGTCCCGTATGGCTGCCCTGGGAGGAGGGTACCCCCAGTCACCCCCGTGCTGGGTTTTCCCCGTGGGGATGCGAATTCGTTATTTTGCTTTTTCTGAGTCATAACGGCGTAACGCTTTGCAGAGCGGCTGAACAGGGCTGCGACCTGTTCAGCCAACAGAAATGAAGTGGCCTCCAAAGTAAATCAGAATTTCACCTTTAATATTGAGCGGGGGGGAAGGGAACGCTGGTTTGCACAGGGGAATTTGGGGGTGATCCTGTGCCCCGGCGTATTTGGTGATCATCCCCCGCGCGTGATACTAGAAATACAGATGCTGGATTTGCCTTTCATGTTTTCGTGGTAAATATCTGAATAAATATTTATCAGTAAACAGAGCTGATTCGTTTCTAAAGCGGAGTTGGCTGCGTTTGTGCATAGTTCTGGGAGAGGGGGTTTTTGGAGTGGCAGAGGGATGGATGCTCGGTCCCCAGGACTGATCTCTGCAGAGAGAAAAAATGCAACAGAATTGGGTTTTCATCAGAAAACGGTATTTTGATGCAACAAGGCTTTTTTTCCTCACAAAACGCTACCGCTGATGGCAAAACTCTGCATAATAAAAAATAAAAAAAAAAACCCAAAACACAAACACCACACCACTAAGAAAAAAACCCCAAGAGGATAGGCGGTTTATTTGCAGAATATTGGGGTGTTTTCAGACTGATAAAGCTTTTTTATTTCACTTTTTAACTCGTTTCAGGGGGATATAGGATAGAGAAATAATCGAATGCGAGACTGAAACCAAACGAAAGAGCTGGCCCTTACCGAAATGAAATGTTTTGTTGAACTTGAAGGTATTTGTGTGCTCGGAAAGCAGCTCGTTGTGTGTGTTGCGGGGTTTGTTTTCGTGCTCCGCGAAATATTTTTAAGATTTATGGGACCTGATGGTGACTTGGAAGACAGAAAGCGCCGTCTTTGAAGCAGCTGCAGCCGTTCATGTCCGTGTGCTGCGTGGGCACGGGAGAGTTATTAAAACAGTGAAGAAATGGCAGGGTTTGGTGGGAGGGGAGCGTGCGTGGGTGCATCCCGCATCCCGGTGAAGAGGGGTTAAACACGGAGCAGCGAGCAGCGGGGAGGGTGATGGGGTTAACTCATTTCCATCGCCTGCCTTCACGCCATTTGGAGGGAGATGCCCTGACTCCTCCATGCTGTTTTAAACCTTCCCGAGGCGGGGGTACCATCCTGACCAGTGCAAAGCCAGTTTGCTGCTGGTAGGCAGTAGGACTGTACAGCTCCGGCAAGCCGGGCTGCTCTCTGGGTTCGGAGGCTTTCCCCGGTAACCCTGATCCTCTTGAAATAGCTGTGTTCCCCTGGGAATGCAGAGCAAAGGAGGAAAATTCAGGCCCCCACACACACACACCCCTCACACACGTCACATCCCAACTGCATCCTTTTCCCTTTGGGGAAAGCTGAATGGGCTGCCCTTATCAGTCAAAAGACGACTATCCCATGTTCCCCTTCCCAGGAGCAGGTTTGAGAGCTGGGAGAACCTTTGATACACCCTCAACTTGCATGGGATGGGACGGGACGGGACGGGACGAGCAACAGGGAGGGCTCGGTATTCATAGTCTGGCGTGTGATACTCCACCTGAGGAACGTGGCGGGGATTGAGCCCCATCAAATGATTAAACCGAAGGGAGCGATGAATGTGGAAGAGGAGGGAGCTCCCACTTCCCTAACTTTTGGGGCTGTGTTGGCCCTTTGGCAGGCAGAGCTGGAGGATCGAGGCAGGTAGATGTGTGAGCGAGGAGGACGGAGGAAATATCTGCTTTTACAGGAGCGTTTACCTTGGAGCGCTTGCGTGTGCGGCTGCCGTTTAAAAGACACATTTATCTCTGCACAGGTTTATACTTTCAGACCACAGGGGCTGAGTGGGTAAATACTGAGACCCAGGGGCTGGCTCCCGTCTGGATGTTTAAGGGAAAGAGTTTTCCACCTCCTTAAGGAAAGCGTTGGGCTGAAAATTTTGAAGAAATCCAATCTTTCCACTATTTTTAGCACTTTGGGGAACAATAAAGAGAAAAAAAAACACATTTTGGGGGAGCAGCACAGCTCTGGGCTGAGCCTTGAAATTAGTTGCCGTGAAATGAGGCGATGAAATAAGCGCAGGAACAGGAGGGGGCTTGCACCCCAATGGCTTTATGTGGTGACAGGGATGTGGTCCTGTCCCTTCCCGCTCTCCCTGCCAGCGTCCCCGGCCTGGGTGGCGGGGCTTTGGTGGGGTGACGCGGTTGCTGCTGCCTGGTGGATCTGGAGGACTGGTGGAAAACGTGTGACCCGGGGTTCACAGCACTGCTGCGCTGCTGACGATCAGAAGGAACTTCTCTGACCCTGGGAGGACCGGGCTTTGGCGCAGCACCTATCCGACGCAAACAGAAGAATTCAAAGCTACTGGATTAGGAGCTGGTGTGGCTTCCATTAACCCAAGGGTTTTGCTGGGTTGACTCCTGGAAGAGCCGTGCATCAAACAGAATGAATCAGAAGGGAAGCCCATCCATCAGACGAGGCCGATGACCTCGGGAGTTAGATAGCATTACTGACAGTCGGCGCGTTGGGGAAGGGGGGAACGGCACAGAAACCCAGGTTGGCCTCGTTATTTATTAATTTCTTTAAAGTCTTGATGCACTTTCAGGTCCAAACTTGTTTATTTTCCCTAGTTGATCTCTCCCAAGGTATAAATAGGTTTTTGTCAGCAGCGATGGCTGGGGGTTGAGCGTCTGCAAGTATTAAAGCAAGAAAAGCAGCCAGGGAAGAAACGCCGCCTTGTAAGCAGCGAAGATTTTACTGCGTTACGACCGAAAAAAATGCTGAGCCTTTCCAGGGAATTTGACTGCTCTTTGTTTTCCCTTTGCGTGCTGCAAATATATAAAAATATTGATACATTCCTCGAGCGTCCGTCTAAGCCTGGAAATGCATTAGGGAGCCCAAGAGCAGTCCGTGCACGCGCGCGTGCGTGTGTGTCAATAGGAATTGTTACGCTGAGACCGTGAGGCAGAATCTTTCCTCAGTGGAACCAGATTAGTTTCATACACTGATTGAGTTCATTCGCCGGCCAAGCGTCATATAAACTACTGGAGGCTTTTCTTTTTTTAACCTTTAAAAAAAAAAAAAAAAAAAGGAAAATCCCTAAACTAACTCCAGCAATAGTTAGGTGAGCCCCTTGCCAGCTAGGATGTGCGTGCACATGCGGACACACAATAACTTTGTCCATCGCTGTCATAAAACTAAAGGCACTTATATGAGGGTGAGAGGTCAGGGGAGGCCTTGATTTAATAACAGGGGAAACATTATTTTTCTGTTATTAATTACACATTATCCATAGTACATTTGCTGCACTCACTTTAGATAAGGTTACATCTATATTTTTATTAGGGAAACTTCTCAGGTCACGTAGGGGAAGTTGGCTGGAAGGCAGGGAAAAGAAATCTGGTTTGAAAAGCTGGGGGAAATGCTGTGTTGCCTCCCCCATCTCCATCTGCTCTTCTGGGGACTGATCCTTGCACATTCCTGGAATAGTTCACTCGGTGAACGCTAAACGAATTGAGGCTCAGAAGAAACTTGGGGCAGCACCAGCTTGGAGTTCCCAGAAAGTGCAGAGGGATGGATACATCCCTACACATGCCATCTTTCTCCATAGCTTGTAGCTACTGGATCAGTCAAATTCAAAGTGAAAAGTTATGCTCAGCGAGAAAGGAGACTTAAAAGTTCAAATCCAGGTCTGGTTCAGTGCATTCCTTCTCTCCTTTCCTTGCGTTCAGCTGCTTTGGAGGAGTCTACTGTGAGTACTTATCCCATTCCTGCCGGGGCTGGAGGCAGACTCGCAGCCTACGGAGATGATGGACAGTGGGGTATCGTTACGGGGAGGAACACGAGGGTCATCTCCAAAAATTGGCCCAAACTGAGAAGCGCAGGTGCCTCTGTGCTCCCCTCCCAGCACAAACTAGGAGACGACGGCGTTGCTCTCGGGGATGCGTCCATCTCCAGTTTCCCATCTGAGGCTTTGTGTAACAGCCGGGGGGAAGGGACCGGGCCAGCTGATGCGAAAGAAGGAAAAAGAAGTGAGGGAAAATAAACAACCCTCAAGGAATCCACTCCACGCAGATGGATGGTTTGTATTACAGGGAGATGAAGAACCTCTTCACGTGGCGTCAGCACTTGGGAAATCTTTTCTCTATGAGCGGAGGGTTTTTTGGGGAGGAAAAGAAAAGAAGGTGGTTTTGCTTTTTCAGCATAGCAAGCCTCGGTATTGGGATTTATCCACTTGGCACTTGAGACCTCCATCCCTGGGAGCGCGAAGGGCTGGGGGAGATTCTTCCCTCTTCCCTGGGGCAGCAGCCAGTTCTCCAGGTGTTTAATCCTGGAGGAAAGGGCTGCTGTGGCTCTGCCACCCTGTAACAGGTTTGTTAAGGTTGGCTGGTCAGGCAGTGCCGGTGCTGGGTTGCCGCTAGGGTCCCACGTGGGTCCTCTCCTGTGGGGTGACCAGTCAAGACCAGTTCGGTCTTTAAAGCCGTGCCCCCAGCTCTGCCTCCTTGCGTGCCCGAGCGAAACGTGAATCGGCAACTGCGCGGCTTTTTGCTGTTTCGTGGCTCCCGTCCTCCTCGCTCCCTGCCAGTCTGGAGGCGAAGGCTGAAAGGTGAATCTCCCGTTGGTTTCCTTCCTCTGCGCGAGTGCATCTCAAAGGATGGTGTTTTGTTCTTCAGCTCCCTTAGGACACACGGTGACACTGCTCTCGGTCTCTCTAGTGAAAAAGAGAAGATGAAAGTGTCTGCTAGTTTGGGCTGTGTAGCTACGAAATGGCTGGGGCTGTACGTTTTTAGCAGTAGTTCCTTTTTTATGGTCTTTTACGTATTCTGGCGTTGCTGACGCTGGTAGCAGCCGCTGGCTGATGTCAGGGAGGGATGTCCGCTGGGTTTTCCCCCCTTGGGATGCGATGGGGGGATGTCCCACAGGTCTCGCACAAATTCAGCGATGGAGACTGGCTGCTTCTGCTGTGGCCGAGCTGGAAGCGATCTGGCCTGAAAATCAGGAGTTGTCCATCTTTCCGTGCTCACCTATTTATGCCCTGGCTTTCAAGTAGGGCTGCAGGTATTCACAAAGTGGTTTTTTCCCTCGGGCTTAGACCAGGAAACATGTGGAATTGTCTTTTTCAGACGTGAAAGCCAGAGACGGCAAAACTCTTGAGGTTTTTTTTTGCTGGGAGATGGTTCTGCCTTAGTGACCAATGAGTAAAACACACATGGACCTAATAAGGGCCTGGACAAGAATTTCTGTTGTTTGATCAAATCAATTGGCTGTCCTGCCTGAAGTCAGCTCAACAACTTGCTTGATTGATTTGCTTGATTAATTTATGTGAACGCAGCAACAACTCCCTCCTCCAGAGCCGTGGTCCCAAAGCTGAGCATCACTTGGATGTCCCTTTGGAGCATTTGCTGCCATCTCCCACCATCGCTTAACACTTTTTGGTCATGCATTTAATGTTATCAGTTCTTTGGGGTTTGATTTATTCCCCGCTGCCCCCTTTCTAGTGGTAAAACCAGTCAAAACCAGAGATCAGACATACAGCTCGTGTACTGGGGTTAGTGGTGCGACTGCTGGGTGCTCTGAAGGGCGATGGGGTCCCCAGTGCCCGGCCTAACAAGGCCCTGCTGCGTTGCGTGCGTTTTGCTCTAGGATATCCATTTATATCACGTGAAAATCGTATATCTGTTTCCATCACTGGCATGCTCACCGCGGAGAAATTCTGCAGATGAATCTTTAAAGTAAAACTTATCACAGAACTCGCCTAAAAGTCTGGTTGTGGGATTTCTCTACTTGAAAATACTCGTGTCTGAAATTAGGGGGTTGATTTAAGCGCAGTTCTTATGCTGACTGTCCCCCGCTACGAGGATCGTTCATGCAACAGTCGTCTCTCTCAACATCAGCAACCAGAGCCTCTAAGAAGTATATAGAGGGAGAAAAGAAAAAAAAAAAAAAAAAACCAAAAAAAAAGGCAAGCAATCCCTCAGCTGAATCACGATGATATCGCACCCACGCAAAGTGGAACGTTTTAGGGGGGAAAAAAAAAAAAAAGGATGCTTTTGTTTTAAGTGTAGAACCAGTCGTAATAGGCACAATAGGGAAGTACTTAATAGGGTTTCAGCTTGCAAAACAGTAATTAGAAATGATATTCCTCTGATTACTCAAGGCTGCTCTTGTGATAGGTCATTCCTTAGCCGGGGCTGAATATATGTGATGTGGAGGCCCATACTTGCAACATTACAAGGCAGGCATGCTTTTCTTTAATCATTATTATTCCAGTTACAACCCGGATGAGTGATCCCAGCTGGTAGATAAGAATCAAACACACACAAATATGGCTCATCTTTCTTAACATATGGAAACCTGCATTGCAGAAGTAGTCTCCATCTCCAGCCTTGCTCACCCCCCGCCCCGTCCCGTCCGCCCCGACGGTGTTTCTGGCCTGGTTTAGCTGTAGTTAATTGATGAGCAACTATCTCGCCCAAGCACAGCTTCTTCCCGGGCGTAGGGGCAGGGATAACTTTGTTGTTAAGAAGACGAAGAGCCCGGCTCGCTCTTTCTTCTGAGGTCAAGGTACAATCTTCTCTTGGCCATCCCACAAGCCCGCTGTTGTCTGTGCCCCTGCTTCCTCTTGACAACGGCTTCGTGCCCCAACTCAGGTATCCAAAGAGTTGTTCTTTAAATCCAGGGAGAGCAGGTCGTAATTTTACAGGATATTTCCCATATAGGTTGCAAAGGGGGTTCGCCTTCATTTAAGCGGGTTACCTGCGCGGTCGGAGTGGCAATGGGACGGTCTCAAGGCACGCATGCATCTTCCATATGTCAAAATACTTTGCCCTTTCTATTGAAAAGTAGAGGGGGTAGAAAAATCCCTGATGAAGGGGAAGGGGTAACAATGTCTAATCACTGCAGAACCATCTTGAGCTAATTGAGTTTGTCTAAAATTCATCCAGGCTTTAAGGTTTAATAAAAGATGATGGTCTTAATGCATCACATGCCTTGGAGTAAATGGATACTCTGCTTTAAAGGCCCTGTTGATGTTATGTGAAGGGGAACAACAGTTGTTATGATTCTGAAACTCAGATTGAACCCAATTAATCAATGCTGAGATGATTTGAATCATGTGGCATGCATGGTCACCTCTCTGATATTCTATCCTTATCCCTCCCTAGGCTGAGACATGATTGATGTCAACTGTACACCGAATTTTCAGGGGGAAGGCTGAGCCAAGTCATTTGGACAGAGAAACAAATTAGATCAAAAGTGTGATCCAGGGGAAAGGAGATCGGTTTCAGAGCAGAAGCTTGAATTTCTTTTTATACCTTGGGTGCTCTGTCGGGGTACGCATTGCCTTGGGGATTGCACGGGGCGGCGGGGGGGGAGTAGCACCGTGGCGGGGGTAGGATGTTTAGCAGGAGATGACTACGCATGCCTCGCTCAGAACCCAAAGTGCAAAACTCATCCGAAGGCACGTTTGCATCTTCGGGCAGCTCTTAATGTAAAAATAATCTCCCAGCCATCCTCAGTTCTTAGGTTACAGCCAGCCGTGGTTACCTTGTGACTTTCCTTGGAGAAAAGGGAGCTGGAGGAGGGAAGGGGAGGGAGGAGACCACCGGGATTAGGCACCCAGTGCCAAGTTGGGGTCGGGGGGGGGCACTGCTCGGGGCCCCCACGCTTCGCACCCGCCGGCCACCTTTCGCTCACGGCTTTTACGCCTTCCCCAGCCTGCCAAGCCTTGGCCGGGGGTGAAGGGGGCAGGGAGGGGTGTTGGTTTTTTGTGTCGTTTTTTTTTATTATTATTATTATTTTTGATCTCGCCTTTTATTTCCTTGGGCTTCTCCTCCTGGGTTACAGAAAGTGGTGGGAGGACTGGGCGGCTCGAGCCGGGTGTTTCTACAGACTTGGGGTTGGGGGTTGTTTCTTTTTTTGGTGTTTCCTTGATTTTGTTTGTGGTTTTTTCCTTGGGTTTCTTTTCTTTTTTCTTTTTTCTTTTTTCTTTTTTCTTTTTCTTTTTTCTTTTTTCCTTTTTTCCTTTTTTCTCCTTGTTCTTTTCTCCTTTTTTCTTTTTCTTCTTTTTCTTTTTTCTCCTTTTTCTTTTTCCTCCTTTTTCTTTTTTCTCTTTTTTCTTTCTTTTTCTTCTTTCTTTTTTCTTTATTTTTTTTCTTTTTCTTTTTTCTTTTTTCTTTTTTTTTTGTTTCTTTATCACTTTCTTTTGTTTCTTTTTTGTTTGCTTGGGTTTATTTGCTTGTTTGTGTGTTTATTTGTTTCGAGGTCGGGTGGGGGTGGTTTTTTGTCCTTTCTTTTCCAGAAAGGGATTCCCACTGTTGCTCCCCACCACCACCACCCTCTAAACCTTACGCCCGCGCTTTGCGGCCGGGCAGGATGTCCTGTCCTTGTCACGCGTGGGGCACCCAGTTGTGCCCTAAACGAGGGTCTCCACGGCCTCTCCCGGGGGAGCAGGGGGAGATCCCGGGGGAGCAGGGGGGGGATCCCGGTGGCTGCGGGATTCCAGTGCCGGGCTCGGTCGTTTTCTCCTTACTGTTCGGCTGTTCGGCGCAGCCCAGATCCATCCCGAGCTCCCTTGGCAGCTTCACAAAAACTTGAGGTTTGACGAAAACTTTGCCCAAACCCCTGTGATCTGAGCCAGGCTGTGGTCCAGCTCCCTCTTCCCCCTCCCCAGCCTTCCCTGGTCCCCTCGGGGGCGGAGGGGGGGGACAGACTGTTGCCACGACTCTCCGGGATGCTGTGGTCCAGGCAACTCCCTTATCTTGTCCGAGTCCCGTGACAGCGGCGGTATGTCAGATTTATTTCCTACAAGGAGCTAAAAATCACTTTCTCTCCATCCCGTGTCGCCTGCGGGAAGCGGGGTGGGGGGTGAGGGGCGGAGAGGGGGGACAGGGAGGGGACACAGGGCTGGGAAGGGGGTGCCGCCACCCCGCGGGGGCTGGGACCGGCCAGCGAGAGGAGGAAAAAAAAAACCTCCAGGTCCCCCCGGCTTGTTCTTATTTAAAGGGGCTTTAAAACCTTCGTCCGCCAAATTTTCGGTGTCTGTCTCCAGCTCCTGGCGCTGGGAAGACTGGAGGGAAAGCGGGTTGGTAATGCTGAAGTTTGTTGATGCTAGGAACTAATTAATTATTAAAAATCCTCCCCCCCCCCAGTCCCCCTTAAAAATAGGAGTTTTCCTTAATTATTATTTTAAGCGCTTCCCCCTAATTTTGATTAAAGCGAACGCTGTAACAGTTCGATACAACCTCGGCTCATCTCTTTTAATAGCTTTCAGAGCGTCTGCGGGGGAAAGATACCTTAAGGAAGTTAAAGGATGTCAAGATGATTTTTCATTACTGCAGTTTTTGTGTAGTTAGAAAAGCAACAAATACTGTTAATCTGGTTCAGTGAGGGGGCAAAGCCTTTAACTACAGATATTATTTTTTTTTACTCATTAAGTTCATTTGCGCAAAAATTCTTGTAATGTAATTGCGTGTTTATACTACCTTTGCTCGTTTTCTTTTTTCTTCTTTTTTTTTTCCTTTGACCCCCTATCGAAAAAAAAAATCACTGCCGCTGAAAATCGCTGATTATCCTGACACATTTTTCCCCCCCAGTGGAAACGATGATGAGTTGAAGCACAGGGAATGGGAAATTCTGACGGGAAAGCTGTCGTTTTTAAGAGAGATCTGAACAATAAATGTCATTATTATTATACAGGCTCGGCGCCTGTATACGTATTAATTAGAGGCTGTATAAATAGATGCGCGTAGGTATATAAGTAGTTTCCTTAAGTTTTCAGAGCTGGGCTATAGATTATATCGCGAACAAAAGAAAATTCAGGATTTGGTGGTTTGTTGTTTTGTTGGTTTTTTTTTTTAATGACAGCACATAAAACCTCCTCACTTTCCTCAGTATTGTCCATCCACCCCTCCCTGTTTCTCCTTCCCCCTCCCCGCCCCGAAATAAACAGGGGGAAAAAGGGGGGTAAGCGTTTCCTGGAGAGTTTGGGATAGTTTTAATTCCTCCCCCCTTCCTTTTACAAAAGCCGAAATTCCCACTCCGGTGCGGGAAGGAGGCATGGGGGCAAAGCCTACGCTTTTCCTTAATCCTTGGGGAAGTAGGAGAGGAAGTCCGAAGGGGGGTTTGGGGTGGAAACGCTGAATTTGGGGCTGCCGGGATGGCATTTTGCTCCCTTTGTTCCCTCCCTCCCTTCCTCCCCCGGTGGGGTTGAGTCGCTGAGCGGGGTGCGGGGAGGGGGGGGCTCTGTGTCCCCTGTCCCCAGCGCTGTCCCGCCTCCTGGGACATTCCCACCGCACCGCCGGCATCCCCCCTTCGCAAGAAAAAAAAAAAAAAAAAAAAAAAAAAAAAAAAAGTGGTTTTTGTCTTAGAAATTAAACAGCCTGCCTGGGAGGGGGAGGGGGGGGGGAAAAAAAAAAAAAAACAAAGCCAACACAAAATCCAGCCCTTGGGATGAGGGACCCGCATTTCCCACCTCCCGCAAGCCGCCCTGGGTTCCTATCGATTTTATTCCTTGCCCAGAGCCTGCCACAAAATGGTATTTACTGGGGCGCTTCCCCCCCCCCCGGCGCAGCCTGCGTATCGTCACTCAGCGGCAGCGCTCCCTCCATCCTCCCTCCCTCCTTTTGTGTCCTTCCAGCCCCCTGCCTAATTGTATTCCCAGTTGCATTTGCTTTGATGGATTGACTTCCTTTTATCATTTCCCAGTTACGGACCCTGCTTTTTGCCGTCCCCAACACTTCACGGGGAAAAAAAAAACGCGTCCCTTCCGCGCTCCGCTCGAGGGGAAATCGCTTCTTGTCCAGGTCCTTGCTGGGATGGATGAGGGATTTTCCCCCTTTTTTTATCAGGCCTGGATCTTTTCCCTTATTTTTTCAGCGGTTCTGTTGTGTCTCCCCATTCCCCGGCTGCTGTTTTTTGCGTAGCTGCAATTCCCAAAAAATTTTTTAAAAAGCCCAAACCACCGGCCGGAGCCGCCGTTTCTCCCCGCTTCCCTGGCTGCTGTTTTTGCCTAGCTATAATTCCCAAAAAATTTTAAAAAGAAGCCCAAACCACCGGCCGGAGCCGCCGTTTCTCCCGGGGCAGGCGGTAGCCGGGCTCGCAGCGCTCCGGGGCCGGTTGCCCGGGAGCATCCCCAGCCCGCGGCTACCGGGGGGCAACACCGCGCCGCTCCGCAGGGGCGGAAGCGTTTGCCGCGGCCAGGCAGCGGGGCAAAGGGATCCTAATCCTTTAGGAAACCGGGAATACTCGCCCCGAACGCTGGGGCTGGCGAGCAGCAGGCCCTGCGCGGCCAGGCGCGGAGCCGGGTTAAGGGTGGGGGGGG
>VZTS01025009.1:52340-74619 GCA_013400795.1 Pluvianellus socialis | reverse complement strand
GATTTACAAGTGAATCAGCATTTCTAAGAGTCACATACATATCCAGACAGACTATAATCCCAGGTAATTGAGCTGACGATGACTTTCATCTCAGCCATAATCTGTGCTAAGTAACATGTTACTTAAATTCCAGTTGCTGCCTACAAACTTCATCTGGTCAGAAGTTATAAAATATTAAATAGTTCCAAAATATTAGCAGTAACAGAAAAGCCCTTGGATAGGTGTATCGGTTGAAGGGCCGAACAAGTTGATGATACATTACAGTGGATATGTTGCATTTATTTCTCATCTCAAACATAACAAACGTGGGTTTTGGACTTTGATTGTCCTGTGTTTCGACTTTCATTAGCATGTGTTTGGACTTCAATTAGGTCTAAGTAAAGAGGCTGACTAAACTTTTAGGTATTTACAAAAGAAGAGAGAAAGAAGCAACAATAACAAGAGCAACAAAAAACCAATACAAAGTAAAAAAGAGAGGAAAACAAGAAAAAGGGGAAAAAAAGAAACCGACTGTTCAGCACTGACAAAGTTCTGCAATGTAATGATGCAGGGAAAATATATAAACAATTTTTTGGTCCCCCCTTTCATCAGTATTTCTCTTAACATTCCTTTTGTGAGCTTAGGCTGAATTTGAATGATGTATTCACATAGTATTTTTAATTTCACCAGAAGTATTAACAGGGTAGATTTGTGAAAAATAATCAGTCCTACACCCGGAAATGCTTAAGTAGAAGACCAGATACATAAAGCCCAATTCTGTCTTGTTATATGATTACTGCTTACGTAGAGCAGGACAATACACACGTTTTAAACTAAAGTAATGAATGGGTAATAAGGCTAGAGCATTTATGTTTTTAAAGGCAGAGAAAGCAGCTGAAATGCTTTGTTTCCACGTGTGACAAAATACTTCTTTTGTGGTGCATAAATTTAAATTATTCACTAAAAACCCCTGCATATTTTCAGAGAAGTACGTATGTCAATCTTGCTGCAAATATACATAATACCTTGCAAAGGAGTGGGAGTTGTCACCAACCAACTGCCACCTCAAATCTCTTGAAATCAACTCCAGTTACTACCAAAGAGTCTGCAAAACAATTACATAATTCTATTTTAGTGAACAACATTATTTTTGCATCTTTTTAAGAAACTATGAAGGAAATGTTTGGGTCTGATGAAATATTAAATTATAAATTTTCTGATGCTGCAGCAATTACAGCTATAGAAAGCTAATACTGCTTATCGCTACCAATGAATTCCTGTGAAGAGATCCTCCACATGTTCAGGATATGTAGGATCTTTAAATTATAGGCAATTAAGTCTTTACAATCCACTCAAGGAATAGCATTCTAAGCTGTTGCCTTTTGAAATGAGTCAAAGTCCTTCTCTTCTACAGATACTTATCACAATTGTGTCCAGACCACCAATCCCTAAAACGAATGTAGTGGAAAAAAGGCATAATATAACTGACATGAAAACAGTGGCTTTCCAAAGCACTTTGCAATGCTTATCCAGTGGGCAGTTACCGATACTACTGTTGCACCACATTCTTCTTCAATTGCACTGGAATAAATCCACTTGCAATAGGATTCGCAGCCTAAGTAGGACCGCAATGCACAGTGACATGATAAAGACCAAAAAGTTCTATTCTTCTGTGAGCTTACTGAATGCTCTGCCTTTTCTTTTTCTTCCTGGAGTCAAGACTTAAGAAATTAAAAAGCAGTGTTCTTTCTCTGCTCTATTCTTTTGGTTTTCTCACTAGAGAAAATAATTTTCAATGCTGACATACTATTGGTCTCACTTGTTATTAAAAGGAGCTTGCAAAGTAAATGTCACCCACAATAACTGCAATAGGAAAAAATGATAAACAATTGTGCAGGAGTGAAAGAACTTCTGATATTAACAAAGCAGTTGAACATGTAATTATATAAATCCATTTTTTTGTTTATTAAGAAAATTGTTATAGTTTCCAGATTATAGTCCCAAATCCTCACCATTTAATCTAATTTTATGGTGCTCTTTGCCTTGTTTATTTTAAAGACTAGGGCTAAAATATTGAAATTGTTAATTAGATATTAATCTTTGATGTGATCTGAACTCTCCATCGGTTTGCATTGCTCTAGTGGTTCACGTTCATAACTTAAGCATGTAATATTGCCTCTAATGGAAAGAAAACTTTATAACCTACATTTGTGAGAGAAGTAATGCTGTCAGAATGTAAGTTTTACCCACCCATCCGTAAGAATTAATAGTCTGTACATTAAAAAAAATGGACAAGCCAAAAAGCTTAAATACCCATGCTCATTTCATGCTAACCATTTTTCTGCAACTTTGATATTCCTCTTAAATTCTCGTTGACTTAAAATATGTTTCCTCTTACAAAGACAACTAACATTGTAATTAAAAGCAGATTCTATTTCTGGTCATTCTGGAAGAAGAAATCACCCATTTCAGAGACCATCAACTTTTTAAAAGAACCTTGCAAGGCTTTGTATGTTTGTTTTCTTAACATGACTCATAATGGCCAATTATTCTGGATAATCTTTTACTGGACATTATTAGATATACAAACCAAACCCACTAGCTCTATTGATGTGTTTTGGAAGTTAATATACTGTTACGTTTATACCTGTCGCCTTATAAACACCTCAAGCTGCCTCTGTTTCTTCTTCTGATTTTGAGTGCTAACAGGTGACAATTTTTTTTTCCTAAATGCTTTACACACCTATTCCCTCAAAAATCTGACTCCTTCTTGCAAAGGATATTTTAGTGACAACTGCAATATTTCACATTGCCCCAACTCAACCTGTGCTCACCTACTAGCCAGAGCAGAATGAAGCTTTCTGAAGACTGGCCAAAAGCAGCAGTATCATTACGGACTTCTGTAGCCTCTGCTTTGAAGGAGACAAGCAACCCTGAAAACTGTGAGGTGCATTTCAAAGTTTTCACTGTAGAACAGTGTTCTAAAAGTTAGCTCTGACCTCTAAGATCAAAAGCTTTTATTATTTTCTGTCAGTGATAGACCTGGTCAATATAATGTGTTTGACTCTTTCAGACTCTCCAAAATGTAAAATATAGCAAGGCTTTACCAAAAATGTTACTTTGGTAACTGCAACTATAGCAGAACATTACAATTTATCTTTGTAGTCAATTACATCATTCCAATAATTCTTCCTCACATTTTACCGCAAGTCTACTGGAGAATTCACTTCATGTAAAGATTCATTTGAAAATTCCCAAATGGCTAGTATCCCAGAAGCTTAAAAATTAAGGGACTGCCAATAGATTTTTCAGGATTCAAAATAACAGCCTGAGCTGCTGTAAATGGACCACAAAACCTGCATATCCTGTTAAGGTGGTTCAATTGCAAAAGGTAGAATGAAGCATACAGTAAGAAGGAGAATTCAAATAATTCTGGGAACCAAGATGGTTCAAGAGACTGATAGAAGTGAGATATGATCTCTTAAAATTGCTCTTGTTTAAGAAATATTATAAAGCAAAATGCAGATGAATTTGAACCTGTCTATTGGCTCTTCTTCTATTTGCTGTGAGTATCTGACATAACACAAAAATCAGAGAGCTTCTGAGGCAAGCACCTTGTAGGTATTTGAGGACAGTAAGCTGCTGACCCCATTTCGTCTCTTCCCAAAAGAGGAGCAGGCATTTTAGAGAGAAATTTGGTGCTCCAGGACAGGATGAAGGACAAGCTAAAGGACAAGCTCTTCTCCAGCCTTTTAAAACAGTGCTGTAAATTCATTAAGGTTAAGCTAGGAAAAATATTGTACCAAAATATCCTCTGGCCAAATGTTTTGCCATGCAGGATTGATCTACGGAACAGATAGAAAGTTATAGCCTACATCAGCAGATAGGGGATCATGCTCACCTGGGCATGAAAGTACCTTTATCTTCCCTTCACTCCTGTGGCAAATCTATGTGCGATATGTGTCAAAAATTCAACAGTGCAATTGGGGGAGGAAATAGTTTCTGATCATGCTTTTTCCCGAGTGATGAACATTAGACCCTTTTAGTTTCAGAACAGAATTTATGAAAAAAATCAAACTGATGTAAGAAATGCCAGAAGATTCATGTAGGTAATACCCTTTTTTTTTTTTTTTTTTAAATGCCTTTTCACAGCAGACTATGGCAACCTATATGGTATGCTACAGTATTTAGTAACATATCATACCTTTAAGAAATTGGTATTTTAAACTGGTTCTGCCTAGCATTCTAACAATATTCTTTCCTAGCACCGGAAAGTAGAAAATAGTCTCTGACAAAAAGCCAATACAGTCTATCTGGAAACATATCTATCTGAGAGCATCACTCTAAGAGGGGAATGATTGTCTGAAGTTAATGTAGTATTCAATACAAAATGAAGTAGGAAAGCTCAGATAATAAAAGACATATATGGAAAATAAGAAAAAATACTTCAACAAAATCCCTAACTATGGGGAAGGGGAGGGCAAGATTTGTACAGTCCTTATCCCCAGCTTCTTTTTCTTATGAACATACATATGCTGTACTTTCCAGTTATTCTCCCAAGACAGTTGTTGCTTCCATTAGTTTCCATTCTTTATGATTTCTCCTACATGGAAAAACTCCAACATTTGTCACTGTTGCTAATGAGAGTGTTCTCGAGGAGAAGACAGCTACAGACCAAAGATTCATTCTACCTGTGCAACAAAACATGCAGCACCAGAGGGAACACTTTGACTGCAGACTCAGATACTGTCATGGCCCTAAGCAGATGCCTCTGACAGGAGTTTGGCCACAGGGGTCGTTACTGCTCCTGATTGTGATTTTGCAGCTCACCTTCTGGCTTGACCTTTTCCCAACCCCATCACCATCCCCTTTCCTGGCAATGGAGACTGGGTGCTGCCCCATTCACCTACCCTGCAGCTTGGCTTCCAAAGACTACAATAGAGCATACTGCATTCACATATTAAAAAGGGGAAATAAGCACTATTTCTATTTAAATTTGCCAGTAGTTCAAGCTAAGAATTCAGTGGTGGGTGGTAAAAGGCAGTGTTCCCACAAGCATCCAACTTAAGTAGCCTTCGTATTTTCAACACTTTTTTAAACCTGTCCTCCTTTTAAAAAGAAAAATACACCACAAAACAACTAACTTGAACTCATCCCGATTTACAGCTGCTATTTGGTTTGAAAAATTATTATACGGGTTATTAACGTGTTGCTGTCACTCTTAGAAGTCACAGGTCAAAGCTATAGCATTGCCAGAGAGTGAAGTGAGTGACAAAATGTGCACAAGCAAAAGTCTGTCATTCAGTTGTCATTCAACCTGTTGCATGCAATGAGTTCCAGTAAGAAGTCATTTTCCTTGTTCGTAACAAGTACAGGGAAGGAAGCATGTTTTTGTTGTCGGGCACACATTTGCTATTTTTTCTCCCGTCATTCTACACTGGGACAAAACTGGGACTTTATCTTGTAAATAGGAGATACTGGTTAAAATTCATAGTCTAAATCAGAGCAAAGCAGAGAAATGAATATGTGATTCCTTGTATTTAAGCTAAGTACCTGACTGAAGAGCAGAATCATATTTTAAAACGGACACCTTTGCTTCGACACACCAGTGATCAGTAGGACTGTGAAACATTTGTGAAGTTTTAATGAAGGTAGTACGCTGAAATGTGCACAAGTATCTTCAGTAACAAAAAGAGATAATAATGTTTATTTAGCACAACTTCTATATTACAATGATAGAGTTTATTAACCAAATGCACTCTGCAGCTGGTTTCACTTCTGTCCCATGAAGTATTCATTTAAAGGCAGCTCTTAGTGCATCCCTGAGGCTGAGTGTGCGTGGCCAGGAGACAGCGGCTGAACGTGCCTTGCCCCCCTGTTGCTGGGACACCTTGACCCAGGCTAGGCTTGGGCAACCAACCAACCCTCTCAGCTCTGCCAGGGCGCTGCCAGGCCCATGGTGTGAGCACACGTGCCATTGCTGACAGCACAGCTGCAGGACAAGGCTCCCTGCCCACACCAGCACACACGGGACACAACACAGATCAAGGGGAAACTTCTACTGAACGCAGGGACAGCTGGAAAGGCAGCGCCGGGGCATCCAGGGCACCTATGGTGTCTTTGTCCTGCAAGAACAGCGGGCAGGCATTTAGCCAAAGTGGTCCTGAGGAGTCCTGGCAAGGGGCTGTGCTCAGTGTGGACAAAGAAGGTGAAAAACCCTCACAGGGAAAACCCACAGGGAAAAAAAAAGTTCTTCCAGACTCTTAACCCAGGGCACAAGTGGTATCTTTGTGCTGCAAGAGCAGCAAGCAGTTAATTAGTCAAAATGGCACAGAGAAGCCCTGGCAAGGGGCTGTGCTCAGTGTGGCCAAGGAAGGTGAAAAACCCACAGGGACCAGTGCCAGTCCGCCCTGGGAAGAAATAATTCTTTCTTGACCGTGGACACAGGGCACCAGTGGTGACCTGGTGCTGCAAGGGCAGCAGGCAGTCACTTACCCAAAATGGCCCAGAGGAGCCCTGGCAAGGGGCTGTGCTCAGTGCTGCAGAGGAGGGTGAAAACCCCCCCAGGGACCAGTGGCAGTCTGTCCTGGGGGAAAAATTCCTTCCTGACCCCAGAGCCTGATCACTAGATCGGCTGTTCCCTGAGCATGTGAGCAAGACCTGCCTCCCAGCCCCACGGGGTGGTCACACCTACCAGGGACACCACCACTGCCTGACCCCTTCCCTCCCGCCATGGACCCATCTCAGGGGCTTCTGAGATGGCAAAAAGCCCCCAGGTAGATTGACCTTGGGGGTGAGAATCCTTCCTCTGCCTGGGAGGAAGCTGCTGGCTCTGCCACCCCTTGCACCACTGGCATCCCTAGCGCTTCTGCCACTGGCTCAGCAGGGGATGAGGACTGCAGGCTCTGCAGTGCTCCTCAAGCACCAAGAACACATTCCCATGTTCCCGGCAGGCCCCAAGCCAACCTTTGCCACTGCGATGTGGCTGTGAAAGGCCTGACAGCCGTGGATGCCTCCAGGTGTTTGTGGTGCTTCTCATCTCCCCAGGAGGGTGCAAAGAGGATGGATCCGGGGTCCAGTGACAGGACCAGTGGCAATGTGCACAGACTGAAACACAGGAGGTTCCCTCTGAAAATCAGGAAACACTTTTTCACTGTGAGGATGACCAAGTACTGGCACAGGTTGCCCAGAGATGTGGTAGAGTCTCCACCCTTGGAGATATTCAAAAGCTGTCTAGATATGGTCATGGGCAACTTGCTGTAGCTGATGCTGCTTGAGCATGGGGATTGCACCAGATGACCTCCAGAGGTCCCTGCCAATGTTAACCATTCTGTGATTCTGTGATTAACATAAGCTTTAAACATACGCTTTAGTTTCATGCTTAATGGTTCATCTTACTTAATGCCTAATGTAATGTGTTTTTTTCAGTCATACAGACACAAGACCAGCATATGGTTTTCTGCTAGTTTTGGCTGGAACAGAGCTAATTTTTTTCATAGTAGCTTGTATAGTTCCATGTTTTGGATTTGTAACCAAAACATTGTTGATAACACTGCGATGTTTTAGCTGTCACTGAGCAGTGCTTACACAGCACCAGGGCCTTTTCCGTTTCTCACGCTGCCCCACCAGCCAGCAGGCTGGGGGTGCACAAGAAGCTGGGAGGCACACAACTGGGACATCTGACCCCGAGTGACCAAAGGGATATTCCACACCAGGTAACGCAGTACTCAGCAACAAAATCTGGGGGGAGGAAAGAGGAAGGGCAGGATGTTTGGAGTGATGGATTTGTCATCCTGAGTAACTGTTATGCACGATAAAGTCCTGCTTTCCTTAAAATGCCTAACAACCTCTCTGCTGATGGGAAGTAGTGAATGAATTTCTCATTTTGCTTTGTGTGTAGATGCAGTTTTTGCTTTACCTATTAAACTTTCTTTAGCTCAGTCCATGAGTTTTCTCACTTTTACCCTTCTGATTTTCTCCTTCTCGGCAGGGGAAGGGAGAAAGTGCCTGCATGTGGTTTAACTGACAGCTAGGGCTGAACCTCAACAGGACTGATGGTTTTAATCTGTGATCAAATACAAACCAAAACCAAATTTAAACCAATACAATGAAACTGTATATGTGTTCACTATGAAAGGGAGCCTGCTCCAAAGATTTCTGTCCAAATGAGGTCAGTTGAGGTTATTTACACTGACTTTGGTTAAGATCTGATTCAACACAGTGCACATGTAGTATAGAAATAAACTTCTGCATATCACAGATCTGATCAAATATACCATAAAATATAAAGGAAAAAATATATAAAAAACCCAGAACTTCTGTTGCTTTTGTAATCGACAACTTTGATGTGAAATGGTGGCACTTTTTATTTAGGAATAATAGTACAGATGACAAACATTTCTTTTAATGCCACATCCAAAGAAAGATGTTTCATGTGCTCATCAAGGAGAAGGTTATCTAAACTGACATATTGCAGGAAAGGTATTTCAAGCAAAAGCAGTTGCTACATCATAGATCAAGCCAATGGCACCGCATTTAAAAATAAACACAGGCATGGATACATATTTGAGAGACAGCAAAGCATTATTATTTCTTCTGTCAGACTTAACTGCTGCTACAATCTTAAAATATTTCTTCTTTAGAAAAAAGTAGAGGCAAAATGAAGCAGAAGAGAGTTTTCATGTTTCGTCTTCAGAGGAAGGTTCTTTCCCTGATGGAAGCACATCACTCATTAATGTAAGTGGGAGTTAATCACAGAAGAGCAAAGGAAAAACTCCAAATAGACAGACATAAAAACACATAAGCTGGACAACTGCTGACAATGTCATTTTAGTTCATAGAATCCTAGAATCACCTAGGTTGGAAGAGAACTTGAAGATCATTGTGTCTGACCATCAGCCTAACCCTGCCAAAACACCACTAAACCATGTCCCTCAGCACCATGTCTACCTCCCTTGTAAATACCTCCAGGGATGGCGATTCAATCCTTGAATTTGAGCCACACCTGTTAATGGTACCAAAACTGAACTAATTTAAACTCAGAGTATATTGTTATTAAAGCTTTGCCAATGTGTGTAGTGCTACACATGACAAAGGAGAACACATTGCTCAAGAAATGTGTAATACAAGAAATGGTTCACTATGAAAAAGCATACCAAAACTGTAGCCCTTACTTATTGAGTAATCCCAATCATTTCAATTCATCAGAAGAGTAGCCCTCCAAGGGGGCTGGAATCAAAACATCTATAAAAACACTGGCCTGTTTACAGAACGGGAAAAGGAGGAGATATAGTACTGTTTCTAGACTGCAGATTTTCTTATTTACAACTTTTGTCCATTCCATAGCATGCAAGTTTAGGCAGTTAATTAAGAATCAAAAAGACAATTGTTGATACAATATAAGAAACAAAGATCTGAAAAACTGGTGCATAGGAAAGTCTAAGTTTTCTATAAGGTAAATGAGTTTTGCTGCTCCTACTGACAAAAGACGTGAGCTGAAATTCAAACCGTTTATGCACTGAAAAAAAATTTGTCACTTGTCCTTTTAGATTTATCTCAGTACTATTTCCATATTTTGTCAAAATTTCTCTCAATCCCAGATTAGTGCTCAAGAGGGAAAAAAAATAAGTGCGTTGCCTTTTACAGTGACCCAACTCTGACAAATTACTGATATATGTTTCACTTAGGGAGAAAATATTTCCACTTGAATTCCTTATTTTCAGTCTGCTGGCACCCTCCGGTTTTGGAAGTAACTATTCTTGTAGTGCACTTTTTCAAATATAAATTATTAAATTTTTTTTAGTATTAATGATAAGTTTAGCTCTCCCAAATTATCTAAACAGCTACGTTGTTCATATTTTATCGTTCTCACAGCTTCACCTCTAGGAAATATTATATTACATCTGCAAGGTATTTCATATTTTGCACTAAGGTTATCAGATAGGTTCATAAGAAATGGTGCAAATATCCCATATTTCTTCAGTGCCTAACACTAGTCACTTTCTCAAAAGGGATATTAAATGATCAGGAGGCAACATAAAAAAAGCAGAATATAGAAAAGATGCCACAAAAATAAATTGAAGACAGTCTTTTTGCTTAGAAAGGAGACAAGTAAAAAGAGGAATTATCTGAATTTAATAAGTGGCAGATTGAAGTACATTTCAAGACTTCAGCATATAGAATTAATTTGACAGGCAGTGGTGTCTTGGGGTTAATGCCTTTATTGTTCTGGCATGTAGAAAATAGTGTTAATGTTTCCCCAGGCAATTTCAAGTCACATCCTTGTTACTTACAGGTAACTGTGATGCAAATGAAGTTGGCATTTTACTTTACTGAGTCACAGTAAAGGAAAAAACTTTAATGTCCTTTCTAGAGGAGGACATCTAACTCCATGGTCAGTATACAAGATAGGACAAAAAACACAGCTATACTCTTTTCCTAAGTAAAAACTGCTTATGCTTTTTTCTCAAGAAGGGCTGTAGGCCTATAATTTATTATTTATAAGTAGAACTAGGCCCAAATCAGAGTACATGTGCTGGTTTTAGTGAGACAGGAAGAAAGTTACAAAGTGCAGCAACAAAAACAGTCATTCAATGGCTGCAGACAAAGAAAAGAGAGATGAAAAATTTGAAATAAAACATGACACAGGGAGAGAAGCAAGATCCATAACACCAAGATTTACATGAGTTTGTCAGCTTACAGTATCTAGCTACGAACAGCTGCAGACATTTTAATTATGTAGAAGTTGTAACATTCCAGAAGTCAGAGAAATCATTAAAGAATTAAATGACTAAATATAGCAAGACCCTAGAAAAGGTACATAAGCTAGAATAATCATCTTGATATCACTGCTGGTGCACACAGTGAACTGTCTCTCAAATTTGGATATGATGAGAGGCTATCAAAGAGAATTGAAGATTTTATAAAATATAAAGTCATTCCAGGTAGCCAACAAAAGCCTGGTGAATCTTTTCTACTTAACAGGTGCTGTGCCCCTAAATAATAACTGACGTCATTCTGACATCATTCTTGATAAAAAAGTCAAGTTTCTGTTCTAAAGGTAGCAACAACTTCTCCTACGTAGAAAAAAGGATATTATAGTTTATATCATCTTCAATCTAATAAAGACTCTTTATCTTTTTCTGTATGATAAAAGCTGTACTATAAATGCATCCCAAATTATGTAAGAAGAGAGGCTCCCACACATTTTAGGATCTTTGTGCTGTATAACTGAATGATACCGTAAGTGGCCCACAGACACCTTAGAAGCACATCCTTTGTTCATACTGTATGCATGTGTGGAATAAATGTAGTTAGTGACAGACCTTCTTTTGCAGCCAGGGCAGGTAATAGTAATTTTGCTCTTGAAAGTAGAAAATATGTTGCAACATGTGCAAGCAATAATGCCAGCAGGAATGAAACACAACTTGCAACAACTCAATGCTTTCAACACTTAAAAGTGTTGAAAAGTTTTTGTGTTGAAAAAGTGTTGAAAAAGCCCAAGTATTTCTATCCAAATCCAAATTTGCTGTCTTCAAACATATATACAGAAGCAGAGGGAGAAGAGGCTATGTGGGAGGGAGGAAGACCTGCTACTAGTTTGAATCTGGCTCCCCAGGGAATTTTAAATTTTGTTACTTACCCTTGTTTTTGTTACTACTCTTGAGAACAGAAAAAATCACTTAATTTCACAAAGTCACTATTGGCTACTAGTAAGAAAATTCCTAAAGAAAGGCTCTCATATGCTAATCCCAGTTGGGCATGTTTGATACCATAGCTCAAGAAGTAAATGAGTGAGGTGCTGGTAGCAGTGGAAGTGCTTCCTCTGAATGACTTGGAGCACTCAGCAGGATTTGGAAAATTCATCAGAAGTATCCTGGGATGTGTAAAGATAAGAGATAAACATGTAAGTCTATTTGATTAAGTATTTAAATCTTAACAGATGTCTACCACTTCAGATAGGAATCTTAATCTACTGGTCCATAGGATATTTGAAAGTGGCATAATTCTGATTTATATAAAATATTTAATTATCAGGACATGGAGAATGACTTTGTAGGTAGCAGCTGTGACTACCTTCTGTCTGGACCTTGTAAACCGGCTGCATATTACTACAAAACAGAAAAACATCAACAGAACATACTCTACAGGGGTGCATATGCTGTCAGCTTTCTTCATTTACTCTTACACTTTGAGGTCCAGTGTCATAATAATTAACCGTGTATATATCTTAGTTTGTGCCTGGATTTCAGTATGGATCGAATCATTTGTTCCTCCTCCTTTATTTGGTTGTGGAACATCGGATTCATTCTGGTTCCGTTCTCTGCAGACAGTATATACTCAAAAAGACTGGTCTGCACCATTTGCTCAAGGGACCACCACTCTGTGTCTTGTAATGAAGACAATATAAACATAAGTATTTTTTTAAAAGTATACTAGATGTCTCACAGTCTAGTGCTCAGACCATTATATGAGAAGCATATAGAGTTGGCTTCAGTTCTCCTGACAGTCAGAACAGTTGAATCTGTATTCCTTACACCTTGCTTGGCCTATTCCAAGGCAATACCAGTATTTTACGTCATGTGGACATTCAAATACCACACAACCAAATACTTTTTTGCCACATAGATTTTTCCACGTAGATTTGACAAGCCTGGTAAACACAAGAATGTATTTGGAATAATTAAAATTACTTGGCTGTTAAAGTTTGGGTTTGGATTTTGTTTTTGTTTCTTTGTTTTGTTTTGTTTTTTAACCAATAGTTATGTGGCAATACTAACAGTTTCTTTTTTCCATCTGTTGTTTTCACTAAGTAATATGTTATTTTTCATTCTGTTTGTTAAATAAATAATAGGAAAAAATGTAAACTTAAAGTTCAGGATTCCGTCATCCAGCATTTTTAATTTTGTGTGAACTTTCTCTCTCAACTTGTCATTGTTACTTCCATATGAACTTCTAGTACCTTTTTCCAGTTAAGCCACATACTGAAAAAAATAAAACTTCCACAGCTACATTAAAGTGTTTATTAATATATCGTTGTATGCAAAGACTTCAGTTATAGAATCACAGAATTGTTTAGGTCAGAAGGGAACTCTGGATACCATCTGGTCCAGCCACCCTACTCAGAGGAGCCAGGGTCCAGCCAGAGCAGCCAGGACCATGTGCAGTCGTGTTTTGAGTATTTCCAAGGATGGAGACTTGACTGTCCTGGTTTTGTCTGGGATGAAGTTCATTGTTTTCACAACAGCTTGTATGGCTCCATGTTTTGGATTTGTGACCAAAGCATTGTCGATAACACAGCGATGTTTTAGCTGTCACTGAGCAGTGCTTACACAGTATCAGGGTCTCTTCTGTTTCTCATGCTGCCCTACCAGTGAGCAGGCTGGGGGTGCACAAGAAGCTGGGAGGGACACAGCTGGGGCAGCTGACTCAACTGACCAAAGGGATCTTCCATACCATGTAGCACTGTGCTCTGCAACAAAAGGTGGGGATAAAAAAGGAGAAGGGCGGGATGACAAAATATTCAGAGTTACAGCATTTGTCTTCCCAAGTAACTGTTACACGCAATTCACACAATTGAGCCCTGCTTTCCCGCAAATAGCTCAAAACCTCCCTGCTGGTGGGAAGCAGTAAATGAATTGTTTGGCTCGGCTATCATGTGCAGCTTTTTGCTTTACTTATTAAACAATGTTTATCTCAATCCATGAGCTTTCTCACTTTTAACCTTTTGATTCCTTCCCCATCCTGGAGGGAGTAAGGAAGGGGCTGTGCGAGGCTTAGCTGCTGGCTGGGGTTAAACCATGACACTGAGCAACTTGTTTCAGTGCTTGACAACCTCACAGTAAAAAAGTGTTGTCTTGCGTTCAAATGGAACCTAACGTTTTAATTTCTGTCTATTGCTTCTTGGCCTTCCAGTTGGTACTGCTGAGAAGAGTCTGGCTCCATCCTCTTCGTTCCTTCCCATCAGCTATTTATCTACACTGATAGGATTCCCCTGAGCCTTCTCTTCTCAAGGCTGAATAGTTCCAGCTGTCTCAGCCTTTCCTCATTGTGAGATGCTTCAATCCCTTGCCTCCACTTCTGTGGACTCTCTCCAGTATGTCCACATCTGTCCTGTATTGGGGAGCCCAGAACTAGGTGAAGTACTCCAGACATGGCTTTACCAGTGCTTAGCAGACAGGAAGCATCATCTTCCTTGACCGGCTTGCAATACCCCACAACCTTCCTTACATCTTGGCAAAAAGGTTGGGCTCTCTGATAGAGACCCAAAAATTTATTTATTCCTTTTTATTTAGAACTTTAAACCTGTATTTCAACACACATAGCTAAAAAATTCCAAAATTCTTGGTTTTTACAACAGTCATACAAAAAGCATTGCATATTTGATAATTTACTTTTGTGACATGAAGGAATGATAATAAAATTAGACCTGTAATTTTGTATACTTAAGTGAAAGACCTAAGAAATGCTCCCATTGAAACACTAACTTGTGGGTCTTATATAAATTTCTAAAGGAATCAGATATAAACTGTAGCTGAGTAATTGAGCATATGCCCTTAGAAAAATTAAGGATAATGCTTAATTCCTTATATCAGATTTATCTGAGGAAATACTTTGTTCACCAATATCTCTCCACCAAGATATTGTATAACAAGTAAGTCTTGAATATTTGCCCTGAAGGACAGTCATTACCAATTTCTAATACTGCTCTATAGCACAAATTCAGCTTACCTCTACTGAAGGTGACTTTATCTTACCAATTAGGTATGCTACTTTTGTACAAGCTATTTTTTTAATTTTTAAAACTAACCTTATGAGTCCTTGGCCTCCAGCTGCTTGCAATGCTTGGGCAACTACTGGAGGTGTCTGGAAGATGACAGTTCAACTTTGCAGGAATATTCAAGAATTCAAAGTTTGTTTTCATTCCTGGCAAGAGCAACTGCAGAAAAGAATCTTTTGAATACACATAATACGAGGGCATTAAAGTAACTGTTTACAACTCAAACCATCACTTTTTAACTGTGGTCTTGAGAGAGCCAGAGCACCCCATCTTTTAAACACAGTTTAAAACAGTTTTAAAAGAGTTCCTAGTAGACATTACCTTGTTCCCACTTGACGGGTATCTTCAATGATCTTTCTTAGCTTAGGATCTCAGCTCAACATGAATCTTTTCTATCTCACAAGCAAGACTTTTTAGTTCAAACTCACTGCTGCATTTACCATGGATATAAGGTTCCTGTGTGAGGGCTATCACACAACTGGCTTTCAGTAAGGACAAATTAAACTTGCATTTGCCTACAAAATAGTGTATAGTATATCTATATCTAATGGCAGATGGACTCACTTGCCCTCTCTAGAGCTTGGTGAGTAAGGTACTGACCTGAAAGAGATTTCAATTTATCCCCTAATTCTACCTGACTTGAATTTATCCCTGCTGCAAAATTCTGACCTGTCTCCAGAATTAAAACTTGGATTTCTCTGGGTGAGCCTAACCTGTAGACTCTGTGGAAGTATGTCTTATAGTGAGGTCTAAGTGTAGCCTTGTCTGGTCCATTGTAGTGAGTGCTGGGGTTTCCTCTCACAAGTCCTGGTTTCCAATTGAAGCCAGGTGTACAAGCAAGAAAGCAGCCGCCATGTACTCTAGTGGTTCTTTCATCGGAATGGTGGGAGACACCATAGTGTGCACCCACACAGCAGTACAGACAGTATGGAGGTATTAAGGTCATGCTCTGGAGGCATCCATCTCCCTCCTTCTTTTTCCACTGACTTAGCTGACCATTTTTACCACTTAAGTAATATGTTTTCAGTGATGCTACTGTATTCCTCTATTCTTCCTCTGTAACAAGCAACACTTTAGAGCAGGTGCAAAGAGTTTCAGGCTCTCTGCTCATTCTCCAAGATAAATGCTCAGCTAGGGCCTGTCAGGCTGGTAGCTGAACTAGCCAAGTGCCTAGCTTGAGCAAATGTGTCCTGATTATTAACTTGCACATGGAGCTATACAGCATCTGGACTGTCACTGGCTCACATCCAGGAAGCTTGAGGACAGTATAAACGACATCAGGCTGTATTGGTGGATATTTATAGAAATATGCAGAAGCTGGCAGTTAAAGATCGGCCTAATTATTCATGATATTAGCAGATTATAGTTCTAATCCAACCTTTCGTGCAAGCCTAAGATCCCACCAGCAGTGTCACCATGTGTATTCCAGGCTGAGAGTCTAAGCCTTTGAGCAGAAGGAAGCTTGATCAAAGGCACCAAAGGACTTCAGTGGACAGCATGGGACTGGATGTGGGTACACTGACTGACCATGGGTAAGCAGACTAGCCCAATGTGCCTTAAACAAGCCAAATTTTATTTTACTTCATGCTTGCCTGGCTCAGTTGACTGGCCTTCATGGAGAAAAGCTAGTTAGTGCTATTACGTCCGACATGAAGCAGCAATTGGAGTAGCCTCTTCAGGATCCCTCACTGAGAGTTACTCATCATGAGCATTGTTAGCCCAGTAGCTCTTTGAATTTAGCATGTTCCATAGGTGATGGTGGTTCACCCCATAATCCTACTAACTACCCCCACCCTAGCCACCCTAAAAGCTTTCTATTACACAGGGGTTGAGGACATTATTTGGCCTGAGATGTTGTGTCATCTTTGTCTGCCATACAGAATGTACAAATTCAATTCTGCTTTATAGTATGTACAAGTTCACATATTCAAGGGCGGTTGTCGACTGGGAATCTTTAATTTATATAAGGTAACTTGGTCCTCCATTAGCAATACAAAGAAGCAATAACTGTATCAAAGATTCCAGCTTAGGGTCAACAATACCAGTAAAGCAAGAATGAAAGTTTTTAGTGGAGAACATCTGCTACTGTCCGTTGCTTTCACTCAGAAATCCTGCCAGATACTATTGGAGAATTAAAGCAACAAAATGAAAGATAAATATGTCCACTGAGAAGCTGGTGATTTCTTTTCTAAAGAAATATTATTGGGCATTGTCAAGAAAACAAATACACAAATAAAGTCACACACATTAAGTTCTATTGCAGCTTCTGGTATGAGCTATTTAGAAAAAAGGTAGAATAAACAAATTGAAATTGGTTAATTAGATTCTGAAATACAACTCAGCAACAGACATATAGGCACCATAGTAATAACTGCAGCTGAACTTAAGATCTAAGCTTTTAGACATAAATGAAATGCCTAGATTGGTTTACTGGCTCTTATGGAGTCCAACACACAGGAAAATGTCTAGATTTACTGCAAGGCAGCTTATAATTTAACTGTCTACTAGATTTTAAAAGCTTCTCATAGTACGTTTACTCTGGAGACTGCATACACTGCAGCTTATGTAGACATTTGTGATCTAGCTTTAAATGGCTGTTAGAGAATCAGGATTACTGAAAAAAAAACCTAGAAAGCTAGCATAAGAGGGTGGGTGAGTATTGTGCCAGTGTGCTTCCCTTATCAAATTCTGTAAATTTTGGTGTTCATGTCTTGAAATTTACTTTCAAAAAAGAGATGCCTCCAAAAGGAAACTCTTATTTTCTTACTGATTTTGTCTTTTTTTAAAAAAGTTTGTAAATAACTTTCTGTAGCTGTCAAGCTAGATATCCCAAAATGAAACTCTTATTTTCTAACTCAGATAATTTTTTTAAAAAGTGTGTAGGTAATCTTCTGTAAATATAAAGCCATCTTAGAGTGATCTAACATACATTAGGAGAATCTTTGCTTTGATGAACCTAAGTGGGACAAGCCCAGGGTGAATTAGAAAATTCACAACATACTATAGTGAACAGGGTGGCTCCTGTAAGGATTTAATAGCTCAGAGCTTGAGTTGCCAAGGAATAATGAGATTTGCCTCTTAGAAATTATTAGCCTGAAGTAGAAAGACAGTGTAGAAAAAAGCTTTAGGCCTTACACAAATTGTCCTCCCAAATACCAGAAATGACCATCTGAAGTGCATATCTCAAGAAAATTTAGTTAATAACCCTAGGAATATATGGTGACTATCCTTAGCTTCTCTTTTATGTGTTCTCATTTCTACCTGCTGTCAGAATAAGACAAAATACATGGGAAATTGGCAACGTTGACATTTCAGGCTATTTAGCATGAAGAAGAAATGACATCTCAGAGCAATTAGAACACAAATCTATTGGCTGTTCATCCTCCAGCAAGACTGACAGATGAACAAAATGTTTCCAGCTGCAGGTTCAAAATAATTCCTACATATATGCAATTTAGTATCATTTGGTCAAGAGACTTACTCAGTCGGGTCCTATTTTGTCTGCAGAGACCAAATCTTGTCAATTACAACAAACAAACCTTTCCAGTTAGTTGTAGGGAATATTTTACATACAACAGTTATCCATAGCCCTATTATGCTTTGGCTGGCAATACAGATATGCAGAAAGGAGTTCACGTGACTCTAAATTGCTGCAAGCAAACAGCAGGACCTCAAAGCAATTTTCAGAGTCAGTACAAAATGGGAACCATGATAATGCAAAACAGGATGTCTTTTTCTAAGCTGTGAGTTAGAGAGTTGCTCTTTCCTATTTTGTACGTACTATTATTGTAGTTTACAATATCTGTAGACCATTGCTAGATTTAAAAAAAACAGAGAAGATACAGGAAACACTTTGAAACTGGATTTGTAGATCCAGAAAATCTATAATGCGCATTGCTTAGCTGCACCCAGCCTGAAATGAAATGCAAAAGGAATAGTAATTGTTAGAAACTAAATTTAGAAACCATAAAGGAGATGTGCTGGTTTATAGCTAATGGCCCCTGATAAAGTATGCCAGCTGGTGGCTGTGGCTTCCCTGCTTCAGAGTTTTGCAATGCAATGAACCATACGTTTTGATGACTCACTGCCCACAGGCAGGGCCAACCTGTTTGATGCTGAAGAAGAGCTAGCAAGAACAGTGGGGCTCCGGCAAGGCAGACAGAGCTGGCCATGCCCTGTGGATACAGCCAGTGTGCAGGCAGAGTGATGGAATCAGAATAGGATATATCCTCTGCTCCTTTAGCTGCTTTTGTATTTTTATTTACTGTGTGTTACGGTATACGGCAATTGTTTGTTACCTGTTCTTAGCACTGCTTGCTCTGCTTGTGCTTTTGAGTCTTTCCCTATCTTTAATTACCACCCTCCCATGCCCATGTCTTTTCCATTTGGCACTGGATTCCCCAAGATACAGAATTTATTGAATTATCATTTTTGATGGATCATACTCATGTTTATTCATTCATTTACTTGACAGAGATAAAAAAACAACAGTTTCCCACACTCTAACCTTCTGAAAATGCAACAGCTGAAAAAGTACAATGGAATGCATTAATCTTTAAACCTTTCTGGTCTGAGTTCATGGCTACCACTGCTTGGAGGTGTGGGTTGGACTAGATGCCTTCTGAGCACCCTTCTGATCTGAGTTGTCCTGTTATCCTGTGAACACAGGAGAAGTTTTCCTATGTTACTAAGAGTTGTCCTGCGTTTCTCTTTTCCCTCCCTTTTATTCCATCAAATCCAGTTTCCTGTTTCTTTGTTCGGTAATGTTTTAGTATTTCTGCACATAAATGAGGATATGATCCACACACTACAAGATTTCCAGGGTACAACCAAAAACAGTTCATGCTTGCACTTTACCTAAAATGGTGTGGGTCCTCCTCCAGAAGTAAATATGTAGTACAATTACTGAGACATTTTAACTTGTTTTCTAAAACGTCCTATCTAGGTGTTATCAATTAGGTAATTATTAATAGAATTTATTTGACAACCCCAGAAAAGCTAGCTTCATGATTTTCTTAATTCAAAACATTTCAACCTCTCCATTTATCTTAATAGTTTTCTTATTAAACTTACTAAAGATATCCCTTAGTAAGGAAAAATCTCTATTTATATTATGTGCTCAAGTATGCTTTTACCTTAAATACAGCAGCACTACATTGTTAACTTAAGTGAAAAGACTAATTCTGCATTCATACAACTTTCTATTCCAAAGAAACAAAAGCTTAATTTCATGTTGTTGGTGTTCCTCACATAAGTGGGGAAACCTTGATATAGTAGTCGAGAATAATACATCTCTTTTTGGAAGAGATTACTGACATTTCTAGTATTTTATTGGCATTTTTTTGGCTGTGCTTACATTCTCTGGTGATCCACCAGGGCTTTAGATAGAACCAAAGAACTTTGCTATCAAGCTTTTAAAAAGTTAATAAAAAACTCCTGCAATTGTCAACTTCTTGCTAACTTCCTTCAGGAGCAAAGTACCTCCACTATCTCTGCACAGAGCTGCATTGTGCATCATAGATGGCTAATTGAGTCAAAACAAAGAATTTTTTCCATGAAAATGTATGTTCTAAAATACCAAGGACCACATGTGGAAAATTCACAGGGAAACATACTTTCATGTCATAGTAGTGTCTTTCGGTCATCTTCATATAATTTTTGTGAATCTTCCTTATATTCTCAGTGTCCATTGAGAATACAGTGAAATAATGACACATTTATTTGTCTCTCAGTCAACTCCAGAGGTTAGAAAACCAGTAAAAACTGATATCAGTCATTGTCTTTAGGACAGTCTGTATTCTGGTAGGCAGTCCTTCATCTCCAAACATGGTTACAGCCTTACCTGAGGTCAGAGTCTTATGTTCCTTCCTTTTGTGAATGGCACAAGTGCAAATCATTGCAGGATAATTGTGTACGAAGGCAGACCTTTCAGTAGCTCTGCACAACAAAATATGTATAGCTTGCTGAATTTAACACACTATGTTACTGTGTTTAACAATAGACTTTAAGACTGAATAAAAAAAGAGAACAAAAATCCTCCTCTTTAGTATCCCTAAGCAATCTTTGCATATAACTTCCCTGAGAAGCATAGTCACCAACCTTTTCAGCATAGGCCAGCTAAACAGGGAGCAAAGAAGCCGGCCAACTACATCACTCTGCCCCCACAGTGGAAGCCAGCAAAGACAACAGGAAATGGCATTCCTCTCATCCCCTGTCTCAGGTATGACAGTTAAGAATTTATGCTTCCTGGTCATACTAAAAAGGTAAAAACTTTCGGCTCAGCAGTATATCTTCCATGTTTTTTAGAGAGGTACATTTGATTGAAACCTCATTTTTACAGTTTTTTCAGAAGGTACACCTTACTTGGATACACTTATGCCAAACAGTTATGTAGTTAAACAGTAAAGGCTTCACTATCTGACTGGGAAAAATGGGAATAATCAGGTGGCAAATTCATCTGTTGCTTAGGTAATTGCAATAGCTTTTTTTAAAATTACAAGTAAAAAAAGTTCTGAGTTGGTGTTGATATCTATGTCTTTACTATATTATGAGTCCTTGACATAGAAGGTGATATTTTGATATGTAGGTCTCACAGTAGCATACAGTAGATGCTCTGAAACAAAGTGTTCCAGACATTCATGCGTGCAGACGAAACTGAAGAAAGACAACAAGAAACAGAACAAATCTTGGATATTTGAACAAGGTTTGTGATGCTTTGTATTTATTTTCTACATATAACAGCCTTATCTTTCTTTATTTCAGCGAAAAAGGTGCACAGCAGGCTGACCACCCTGGACTTTGGGAGAGATGACTTTGGCCTCTTGAAGAACCTGCTTGCTATGGTGCCGTGGGATGAAGCGCTGGAGGGAAGAGGGGCCCAAGAAAGTTGGTTAATTTTCAAGGACCACCTCCTCCATGCTCAGGAGCGATGCATCCCTACAAAGAGGAAGGCAGGCACAAAAGCCAGGAGGCCTGCATGGATGAGCAAGGAGCTCCTCGACATGACCAAAAGGAAAAAAGAGGCCTATAGGGAGTGGAAACAGGGGCGGGTAGCCTGGGAGGAATACAGGGGGATTGTTCGAGCAGCCAGGGATCAGGTTAGGCAAGCTAAAGCCCAGATAGAACTGAATCTGGCTAGGGACATCAAGAGAAACAAAAAATCCTTCTTTAAGTATATCAATGAGAAAAGAAAGACTCGGGAAAATGTGGGCCCTCTCCGGAAGGAAACGCAAGAACTGGTCACCCGGGACGGAGACAAAGCTGAGGTCCTCAATGACTTTTTTGCCTCAGTCTTCACAGGCAAGGACTGCAGCCGCACTGCCCATGATGCAGAATGCGAAGGCGAGGATTGGGGAAATGAAGACCCGCCCACTGTAGATGAAGAGCTAGTGCGAGACCGCCTGAGGAACCTGAAGGTACGCAAGTCCATGGGACCTGATGAGATACATCCGCGGGCCCTGAGGGAACTGGCAGATGAAGTTGCTAAGCCACTAGCCATCATCTTTGAGAAGTCGTGGCGGT
>VZTS01025009.1:13674-41548 GCA_013400795.1 Pluvianellus socialis | reverse complement strand
ATTTACAATTACTTGCAAGATATTTTCACATGAACCCTGTAGAATTTTGTGAAGGTTTCACTTTTTCTGTTTTCATAATTTACATTTTTGTCCCATTTTTATTAGCTATGATTTCTAATGTAAAACAGACTGACTTGCTTTGTTAGCCACCACTAACATATATTACGTGGGCTGCAGTAGAAACAGCATCATTTAACTGCTGCTGCTTTCCTGATCAACAAATCAAAGGCATTCAAATGCTACTGACCTTTGTTTTCTTTACTGTAAAGCCCGCTTTTGTAGGTTTTCTATGTCTTTTTACTGTAAGAAACCTTGTGGCCTGGTATGACAGAGGCAGTTTTTATTAACTAGTCTAATTCTTATCAAAATATATAATCTCACTATCCTTTACTGTACATTTAGCTACACAAATTCTCATATGACAATGAGAGGAGGGATCTTACCAGTTTAATGATGGAGCAAAGTTAGGTAAAATCTGTTTCCATAATAAAAGCAACAAGATTTCCCAATCTGTTAATATTTCCTGGAAGCAGCGGCAAATGTCTTCACCCTGTTAATATGAGACTGTTGTAATTTTCAAATAGCTGTATTGTCAGAACACGTATTTCTGAGAATAAGGTCATCCTTACTATACATTCTTCAGATGTATAAAACAAAAAGATTGACCCAATCTCAGAGGGTCAGCAGCGTCAGTGTGACAGAAGGATGGAAAAAGTAAGTAACATTGAACACTGTGGTGTGTATTCCCTATAATTTCCATCATAAAATTATCATAGGTATTCCATCAAAGGAGTTCAAAGGAAGATATTAACAGAATGTTTATAAGAAGCTCACAAGCTTAAGGAAAATCATAAGTCAAAGGTTGTAGAAAAGTAGAAAGCATTTTAAAATGTAACCAGTGAGAAGTGGAAGTTGGAAATAGCTGTTGGGTAGATCAAAACCAAGGAACATCAACCCTGTCCCTCATACTGAGTCCCAGCTCTTTCAGAAGACTGTCCTGAAGCAGCCACTTTCAAGTCCCACTCACAGCTACTCTTAGGAACGAGACCGATACAGACTATAAATAATGTGCCTTGAGCTTCATCCTGGTGCAAAGTAAATAGCACGTCATTCTTCACCATATGCTGAGACCCCCAAGGACATATCACTTGATAGCCAGCACAGGCACAACCACTCTTTACGTACTTTGAACAGCTGAGAGATGTCTTTGGTACTAATGTACAGAGTACACCAACAACAAAATTCAAGGGTCACTCAAAAATACTGTTCTTCGACACAAAGGTCTGTGATCCTCTCAGGGAAGTAGTATACACATGGACATGGTACTATGTTCTGAACAGATGACTATTTTGCTTTACTTCTTTACTTCACTTGTGTCTTCTGGATTCCAGTTTGAGCACATGGTATTTTTTACCTCATTTTTTTGCTAGTCTTAATATTTAGCTTTGCGCCTTACTTCATAATACAATGACATACTTCAGCTCCTACAATCGGAAGGTTTTCCCATGTTCTTTGTGGACTGGAAATTGGGCTTGCTGTTTGAGAAATACTGTTTTCTCCAGAAAAATTGTAATGTTGGTTTTTACATTATTGGACACCATAATAATGGCTACAAAGAGAGCAAAGGGGTACAGATTGTATAACTGCAAAGAGCAAAAGGAAGAAAAATATGTGAAATAAAATCATAAAATTATGACACACTGCACACCACCCTCATGTTTAGAGCTCATTGACTATAAAGAGCGGCAGAAAAGATGACTGGAAAGGCCTTTCATTCAACTCAGAAGCTTTGTACTCAGAAACTCTGTAAATAAATAAAATATAAGGAACTTTGTCAAAGGAGTAGGGATGAAAAATACCCTCAATTAAAAACACTTCTGAAAAAGACTGGAAAAGGGAGAAAGAAAAATGCCTGTTCTTCAACTCAGAGCTCAAAGCCAGAGGAAATAACACACAGACAAAACAGACAAAACCTTTGACAGTGAAAACAGTACTTTTCCCCTAATTTCAAAAAAAATAAAATCCTTTTAATATAAATTTTATTTCTTGGGGGAAGTATAGATGAAGAGTGTGGGAACTAGACAGTTCCTAAGAATTAAAAAGAAAAATCTTTTGAAAAAAATCCAAAACAATAAAAATAGGACATCTACTTCTGTCACTCTCGGTTGTAAGATAAGAGAATGTGCATAGTTATAAAGCCTGCCAATGAGTGTCTCAACAGGCAGCTGCTGTCAGATGATAGAATTAGTTAATAAGGTCTCACAATGCCAAACAAGCAGAAGGTTCTTACTGTGCCACCATTTATGTTGTATCACAACTCACTGCTACACTGCTATCAGACAGCTGCTTTAAAAAAGTGTATATATGATGCTAGAGTTGAAGTTACCTAACCGTCTGTGTCTCTGTGTCTCTGAAATGGGTTGTTCAGTCTGTGGGAGCCAACATATTAACTGGTACATTTTCTGCCCGTCGCTGCTCTGTTTTGATGTAAGAGCCTAAAGGCTACTATGCAACACCATAATTGCCTCTCATGCCCTAAATTACTGTCTCTTACAAGTTTCTTACACAGAGCTGTGCTAGAAAAAAATGTTTCCTTAACCAATGAAGGCAATCTCATTGCTCTGAAGGTATTTTTGGGTCAATAAAGTGTTAATTCTTATTCACAATAATTATATTAACCATAGGGAACACAGTCACACTGTGGTAGGTATTCTTCAACAAAAGAGAAAAAGT
Organism: Pluvianellus socialis; assembly: GCA_013400795.1. NCBI lineage: Eukaryota > Metazoa > Chordata > Aves > Charadriiformes > Charadriidae > Pluvianellus > Pluvianellus socialis. The sequence continues at coordinate 38,815 of VZTS01025009.1, read as the reverse complement.
TTCACATGTCTTTTCCTACTGTCATGACAATTCAAGTTAGGTAGATGTAGTCTGATCTGAAAGCAATAACAGCAAGGAAATTATATTTGTCAGCATAACAGACAGACTCAGCACATCACAGCTCAGGATGCCTTTCCTAATCACTGCACCAGACCTGGACCTGCAGAAAGATAATGAAGTAACATTACATATGCTTGCACAGAGTGCCTCCCAGAAATGATGAGTTACGCTGGGAAAAGAATGGAGATGACTATATGAAAATGTAACACAATGGAGAAGGGAGACTAATATGAAGAAAAAGATTACATATAGGATGAGGATTGTCTCTAAATGTCTGAAAGTGATTAAGAGCATCTTATATTTGACGTAGTACAGTGGAGCACAAGAAGTTTGCATTTATCTTCCCCAAAGTTAAAAAACCCAAATCTTTGGCAAGGGAAAGAAAAAGCGCTGTTTCGGACATATTCAGCAGTACCGGGATGATTTAGCTGTATCAGGATATAGGAGCTGCAAGGAGTTTTAAGCCTAATGACACTAAGGAGGCAGAGCTGACTGGTGGGTGGGAGAGTAATATTATCATCTGTCACCATGGAAAAATTACAGGGTTAAGCCTTGAGAAAGATTAAAAGTTCTTCTGAAACTTAAGATAACAGGTGGATAATTTCCACTGGTAAACAGCTAAAAGACAACAGATGGTCACCATGTTATGGTTTATCATTATGAGAAACCTATCTCGGTCACTAAATTTATGCAGAAACGACCATCAGTGAAGAACAAAGGAATCATAGAAGGTTCAAGGAAATTCTCTGAAGGTGCCACAAAAGCTAAAAAAATCAAAAAGAGCTTCCTCTGACAGAACAACCTATGCCTTCTTTCCTTGGTGTTAGAGTGTCTCTCTGTGTGTAACTTTTTGGTACAGCTCCTAAATAGTGCATCACAGATAGTAGAAGGATCATAGAATCATAGAATGGTTTAGGTTGGAAGAGACCTTAAAGATCATTTAGTTCCAACCCCTCTGACATGGGCAGGGACACCTCCCACTAGACCAGGTCACTCAAAGCCCCATCCAGCCTGAGAATATAATGAATATAAAGAATATAACAATGGTGGTTTTTTGTTCCTTTGGGGTGGGGTTTTTTGTACCAGAAACTTCCATGTAAATAAGAATGTTTAAACTGAAGTGCCGTATTAGGGGAGTTCAAATGCTGTCAAGTCACAAATTTGAACCAGATGTCTTGAAGAAAGTAGGATGAATAGAATGACTAGATCCCCTAATGTTACAACTGGGAGGAGAGTGCAACAAACAAGGAAAAAATACCCAAAATAAACAAACAATCAAAGAAAATCCAAACAACCAACTCACCTTAACTCCTCCCCCAACTTCCCCTCCCCCCCAAAAAAATAATTTTGAATTATATCAAAGCCAGCAGAGAGACATGCATAACTACAGACTAATTATGTTGTTTCTATATGCCAAATAATTTTCATCTTCTGATCCTGGGCAAATCATAGGCAATCAGCTATTTCCTGTCAATTTGTAAAATCTCTCAGTTAAGTGGCACCTAGAAACCAAAAATTAATAATAAATCTGTTTGTTTAAATAATTCTAATTATGAAAGAATGTAAATGCTATGTATTTCAGCTGTATTAAATTATATTGTCCCAAACAAAACCCTACACTAGATGCTGACAAATCTAGTAATCCCTATTATGTCACTCATTAATAGCTCAGACATAGGAAGCACTTTGTAATATTGGTTTTTTTAAAATAGGAGTCCTTTTTTTGTACCTTTTGAAGTACTTAATTCATCTGTAAATTCCTATATTCAATAGAAGTATGTCTAAAGAAAATAAATTTCCTAAGTAACTTTGTCTCAATTTTTGATTAAAAAAAATCAAATTAATCAAGTGGTTAAACATAATAATTTTAACTGAGCAAAGTCGAAACAGATGGTATTTGGAGAAAAAGTAATTTCTATGGGGTATCAAAACTTACCCTTTTTACCAGAAATATGTGTGGTTTAGTTTAGAAGAAAGACAAGCAAACAAAAACCAACACAACTGTTTCACTTTATAGGCACAGAACGATTTCTCTCTGTCATTGTAGTGATTATTTGGCAGCAGCTACTACTCCGTAACCTGTTGGTCTTACTCCCGCTATTAGCTTCAACCCCCGCAGGACTCACTTCTCTACTTTTGTTGACTTAACCTGCCTGGTCCTCTTTAACCTCTTCCTTTGGTTTTCTAACTATCTTTCTTTAAATTTCAGCTAAATCCCTTTTTATACCCTGTGATTTGATGTCTCTATAAGGACTTTTGTGCTTTTTTGCAAGTACAGATACACTAGTAACACTATTTTTGAGTGATTTGTTGACTGTGCTCAATTTGAGACAGAACAAAACAGAATCTCTGATTTGGTGTTTAATTCCTAGCTAAAAATAAAACATTAAATTTTGTATGAGGTAGCAGATATAAGCAAATATACTTTGAATTAGTTAATAAAGTAACATTCACCAGTGATCTCAAATATTGTATACCTACCATTCAAATAACAACCCATGATTTTAAACCACAAGACTACTTTCAAGCTTATTACTCTGTAACAGTAAAGCAATAGTAAGTTCTACCTGGTGATGGTCCAGTTTTGGATCTTTTGGCAAACCCTGAGACTCAATGACTTAGAAATTACTGAGTGAACATACAATTACATCTATAATATTTATTGAAATTAATTTTGTGTCATTTTAACTCTAGATATTAACAATTCATTTATTAGGTGCGGTTCTTAAAAAGACCGGCGTTAGATCCCAAACTGAATGAAATTAAATACTGTGATCTGGTTAACACAAAAGTGTTGGGGACGGTACAGCTCTAAGTTCAGATGAACAAATTGTCAGCCTAATTGGATGAGCTTTGAATAATGTCAATTACAACAGTCTTTATTTATGGTGAAACATCTTAGAATTAATCTTCTAAAAACTGCAATGGTTAAAATATCAACAGGTCCATACTTTAGCTGCTAACGCTGATAACTGAAACAGTGCTGTTAGGCCCCATACAGCCAAAGCCTCAAAAATTAGTTGGGAAATGCACGTACTTTTTAAACTGTTTCATCCATTTTCCCGCATCAAAGTAAATCTCAACTAAGTCTTTAATTTGCATTTTAAAAAGCATCTTGATTCCTGGTTAATTAAATATTGATTGTTCAAAGAACACATTGAAATGTAGTACAAATGCAAGAGATAAGTAAAGTTGCTAACTCATTTATACAAAATTACCTCTGAAATACATGTATAATTACATTCTTATTGTTTGAATTAACTCTTATTTTTGCTTGAAAGGATATTTAGCTTTTTAATTGGTAGTAATAAAGCCAACAGGAGCTTCTTAGTTCTTAGTTAATATAAACACTTCTGCTCTTGTATCCAAACTGCCGTTCATCTCTTAGGTTGAGGGAAAATGCAACAAGAATATGGAAAAAAATGTAACGTTGGGTCTGTTTCTCTTGCAATGTGCTATTTCTCTTACACTTAGGCCCTGCAACACCTTGGTGCCTAACCCAGTGACTCAATATGCATATCCCTCTAGAAATTTCAATGAAGCTTTACGTCAAATTTAGATACACTTTACAGTCTAGGAGAAGCAAGCTATGTGCTTATAAAGTGCACTATTTTCCCTTGCTGTTGTAGATCCATTTTGGTTTAGTCACTAGCAAACTCAAACTCCTATTAACATGAGAAACGCAGAGGAAGAAATTACTCATCCATAACAATGGGGTGAAAGAAGAAATCTGAATTCAAATCCAATAAACATAAGGGATATTCTGTGGCTGTTACACATATAAAATTGGTGGCTTACATTAGATACTGACACTATAAACACTCAGCAAGAACCTAATTTCTCTTAGAGAAATCTGCATTTGAAATTCATTCCCAGAGAATATCTTTACTCATCCCAGGGAGAAAATGAGGGAATATTCACTCCAAATATAAAGTTTTGTCCACAAAACTTCCTTTGGGAAAAAAGTGTCTAGTAGGACATTACTTAAGACTTTCTTTACTCTCCACCTCTTGGATGAGGAAAAATGTAGGAAGTAAGTGCATAAATGTAGGGAAGTCTACATTTATCATTACTTTATAAAGTAATAAATATTATTTTATTTCTTTTCATATTTTCTTTGATTACAATGAGTCAGTACCCAGCAGGTTTTAAATATCATTTCTATGAGCTGTTGTACAGATACACAGAAAAATAAAAAAAGAAATGTGTCTATCAACCAAACTGAAGCTGAAATTATGGAAACAAACAGTACTAACTACCTCAGAGGTGCTGTATTACTATTGTGCTTGCTTGGCCTAAGATGATGTTTGGTACCACTCTTCCTATCAGCAGAAGAAAAGCCAGTCAGAAATCAGTAGTTTTGTTCTTTTGAAAGAAGAAACAGGATTTTTTTATTAATTTTTTTTTTTACTGAGACAGCTGTAGATTAGACCCTCCTGCATGCAATTCCAATCATTTTCTCCAGCTGAGCTGCAATGGCTACTTCCTCATGCCTCCTGTCCTTTCACATACTTTTAGAGCCTTGGGGCTGAGGCGATGCCAGAGAAGTTAATTTATCAAGAATACAGTGGAGAGAAATATGATATCTGCTGTGTTGGCTCTAGCTGCTGAACAGTGGACTTAGATGGGTTGTTAACTGAAGGACTATTAGACCAGGAACTTTCTAAATTAGAAAGTCAGCAGATGAAGAAAGAGGCGTCAGAGTAATTTGTGACAACTCAAGTGTTCAGATGCTTATCCTTTCAAATGTATACATCCAATCTGCAGATGATCTAAGTTTGCAGAAGGAGTTGAACAAATCATGAAGTATCTATATTTGATTCAATTTTATTTCACATCTCCCTTTAAAAACATGTATATGTATTTGAAATAAAGAAAATTTTTTTTCAGCTCAACAGAACCTGCATAGTGTTCACAATTTCAGATTATAAACTGAGGCAGCTGACGAACCACAGCCAGACAAAATGACTGTCTGTATTGGTTTGTAGGGGCCGAGTGGCAGATCATTCTGGCAAATCCTAGCATGGTGATGGGCCCTGTGTGCAGGATGCAATCCACAGCACGGCCCTCTGCAAACTTCTCATTGTGTTGCACTCTGAGACTACAAATCAAATGGCAAAAAAAGACTGACTGAATTCATGGGCACGTCTGATTCAATTGCTGGGCAAGGGGTACCCAGAACTAGGCACTGTTGCACCCTAAGTAAAGGAGTTGGACAGACAGGAATAGATACGACCATAGTTTGTTAACCCCCTTGTACTTTAGTCCAGCTGAAGATGTAGACCAATGTAAGCTTTCCCATTGGTATATCCAGAGCACAGGCTTGAACTGAAAGAGTTCCAAAACTGAAAAAGTTCGAGTAAGAACCTTCACTTGAAATGCAATAATGAAGTATCTAAGGCCGTATTTAAGTTTCTGTTGTCATTTCTTTTCTGAGAAAAATCACTATCCTATCCATGGGATGAAAACAAAGAAGGACAAAATTTACCAGGAGAGTTAAAACAACAAAATAGATAACTTAATCACAGCTGTGCAAAACATGATTAAGCAGCTGAAGGAATAGGCTCGAGGACAGAGGAGATTATTTTAAGCAGTCAGAAGAGTATAATTATGAGTAATGGGCTAAATCTGAGCAAAAGAAAAGTTTGAGGATAAAGCCCAGAAAAAATTTCTCACTAGTAAACTCAACTTGTATACAAAATAGTTTTTGCTGGTGTAACCACAAATCTGTCTTGGGCAAATGTAAACTAGGGTACTCAGATATCATCACGAAGAAGGCTATATGCCAACTAAAGAGGAAAAACACTCAAGAATATACGAGCCATGCAGCATGCCAGAATAACCTTTGCTGGAAAGTTCTGCAGAGGCACAGAGGGAACTGCAAGAGCTTAAAGTACAAAATTTTGAAATCCCAAAATACAAGTGATTGAAGAATTACTTCATTTTCATCCCTACATTGTATGAGGTTTTTTGTGTATGTGTTTAATTGCACCTGGGGGTGGTAGAGAGAAACTCATTGATGGCTGTACCATGACATGTGGTGATGAATGGATAGAATCACAAAATCATAGAATTGTCTAGGTTGGAAGGGACCTTTGAGATCATTTAGTCCAACTATCAACCTAATACTGCCAAAACCACCACTAAACCATATCCCTAAGCATGATATCAACACATCTTTTAAACACGTCTAGGGATGGTGACTCAACCGCTTCCCTGGGCAGCCCAATCCAATGTTTAATAACTTTTCAGTGAAGAATTTTTTCCTAATATCCAATCTAAACCTCCCATGGCACAGCCTGAGGATTCTTGTCCTATCACTTGTTACTTGGGAAAACAGACCAACCTCCACCTGGTTACAACCTCTTTTCAGGTAGTTGTAGAAAGGGATAAGGTCTCCCCTCAGCCTCCTTTCTCCAGGCTAAACAATCCCAGTTCTCTCAGCGGCTCCTCGTAAGACTAGTGCTCTAGATACTTCACCAGCTTTGTTGCCCTTCTCTGGACTCACTGGGCTGGGCCAGGATATCAGCCCACAGCTAGGGTCAGGATCAGGCTCCCCCAAGAGCAGTTGGGTCAGGCTCAGCCCCAGGATGGCATCCTGATGGTGGGTGCTCATCCGTGGTGCCGAGCCCCAGCACCAAATCCCCCAGTGGGGCGCAGTCCCAGCCTCCCCGCTGGGCAAGGAGCACCCTCACACCTCAGAGCCTGGTAGCAGAGGGCTCGGTACGTACCCCCATGGCCGTGACAAGAGTGTGCACAGATCTGGGCTGGGGGTCGGTGCCGCAGGGAGCCCTGGGGCAGGGCTCCAGGTGCTCAGCCTGAGAGGACGTGCAGATGACACTTCATTTCTGTCATCCCTGAAGTGTTCACTCTTCAGTTCCACCATTTTCTGACATTACTGACTGTGGCTACTTGACAGGTGGTCTGTTACGTAGGTGCTATGGATTTGAGTTTGCGCTGATGAGGAGCAGGAGCATGGCACGGCAGAGCAGATCTCAAGGGCAGGAGGGATCACTTGCTTCCTGCTGCCAATCCTCCATGCTGCCAGGGGAGTACTCAGTGACCAAAACTGGATAAAGCCAGGGATCAGCTGAATCTAGCAATGCTCTGGCCATATTTGCTTTAATGAATCTTCTTCAAAGTGTAGCTGTTTAAAACTAGGCAAGGACTGCTGTGATAGGTAAGATGCATCTTCTTTGCCTTTAAATGTTTATATTGTTTGAGTGTTTTCTCCTACCCATAGCACGAACTGAATACTCAATTCATATGGGTGCTCTACTCAAAGACTAAGTATCTGTGAAAAACTCTATCCCTGTTAAGAGAAGAATATAACAATTTTCTCACTTTGTTCTCCAAAAGACCAGAGGGAAAACAAACTCATAGAGTTCATGAATTTGTAACACGAGGACTTCCTAAATCCTCTCATCATATCATGTACAGTAACTGCACTCTGAAGAGCTACCCACCAAATCTTCATAAATACCTGTCCTATATTGTTAGTTATGAGACAGGAAAGCTTTAAAGAGGACAGAAAAGATATATATGCACAGTGAAAAAGATGCTGTACTGTATTTTGGATGCTTTCTGCAATACACCCTCTGCTTTGCGCCTGAATTTTTGGCATTCCAAGTGTTGTTAGCACAAGAGGCCCTTTGAACCCAGATATACGCACCAGCAGCTAAACAAAATGAACAAGATCTGCTCTAGAAGTCCAAGCACTTCCAGTTCCTCATGTAATTTTTGTCTCACATCACCTCATGAAATTTCAGGCCTAAATCTGGGGAAGGTTCGCCAGAAATTATTTTTGGAGATCTCCCCACAGTCTTCACAGATCTTTGTATCCCTCTTTTTTTTTAAATAATAAAACAGAAAAATGATACTCTGATTGTGAGCCTACTTCTCCCCCACACTTTTTCCATCATCTTCAGAACGCAGTATCTGTTTCACCTTCTAAGAATTAAAAAATATAATTTGAACATATTAAAAAAGTTTTTTATATTCTCTGATGACTAGCCAATAGCTAGTAATGAGAGTTTTATATTCACAAGATCATGCAACCACCAACCAAGCACATGGTAACTCATATTTTCAGTACTGATTATCAGATAAAGTAATTCAAGCTAGCTATTCAACAGCTTTCACTGGCAATATTGTACCAAGGGGACTGCTTAAATGTGGGTTTACAGTACATCTTGTACATTTAGGTAATCACATTTCTGTTTAAGCCCTGGCATGACCCTGGATTCAAGTAAATGTAATAGCTAGTCTGTCCAGATGATAATCCTGCTGGGTTATGCAAGGAAATGATTAAGGGTTTCACTATGTCCTGTCAGCTCTGAGCGCTAATTCCAAAAGCGCATTCTGCTTTCTTTGACGTATTTTTAGGAGTGTGTGTCCTAAATGACTGTTGGTCTACATAATAACCTGAACTATCATACTCAAAACTTTTACAAGACACTGCTAATAGTGGTTATTTAAATAACATCAATTTAAATGTTGTATATTACCAGTTTATGGCTTAATTCTCAGCTTTAGAGTTTGGAATTTCCTTCACTCCCTCCGCATCGGCAAACACTCACAATGCTACATCTTCAACTTTAAATATCAAGAAACTAAATTAGATTAAATTCAGATGCTTTCCTTTGTAATATCCTTGGTCTTACACATGTATAAACCTAGAGGTATAATGTCTAGGTATTAACTTACATGGTAAACACATGACTCCAGATCTAATCTCTGGATGGCTGTAAGGATCAATTCTTAATCCCCTGGAAATAGGATACAATAGCAAACATATTGTTTTAGTTTACAGCTTCTTAAGAGTTTTCATTTTTCTAACTACTATCACAGTCTGCAAATGTGCAGAATTTCCTGAATTCTTAGGCTTCAGCATTTGCATATATTAAAAACATCTGCTTGCAGGAATGAGGATTCCTACCTCCTTATACACCCTTATATTACTTTTTTTCTTTTTTTTTTCAGTTAAATTATACTGGGAATACTGGTTTCTATTAAGTGTGCGTATACAGGCAAATACCCAAAATCTAAGTCATAGTGTTTAAAATGCAGCAGTACAATGCTCTAAGATACAAGAACTGAGCTTTTTACTTTGACCTTTTCAGCTCAAAGGAACAAGGAAATACTAAGTATCTAAAGATTAGGAACCATTTGATTTATGTCTAGCATGTCTGACCCCTGTATCCTACCTATGGACTCTCACAAGTGAAGTAGGTTTATCCACTAATATATATTTAGAGCACACCTAAGTCAGTGATGATCTAAGTAAAGCAAGGCTGGAACCAGCAGGCAACACAAGCCTGAAACAGGGAATCACACTTAGTACTTTGGGTTTCCTTCTTTTTCTTCTCTGTGTTTACAAATAATAATCCACGCTGCGTACACTTGTGTTAAGGGTTATCTGACAGCAAATAAAGCAAAACTTTAGATGAGCACTATCTAGCCATTCAAACCATTCTGTAATTGGGGTTTTTTTGGGCCTAAAATTGAACTGGGGAACTCTTTGGCACACGCTGTCATGGAAACCAAGATTAAAACATGGGTCAGAATGAGACTAAGCCAAATCAAAGAGCATAGATTTCTTGTTCATCATCAAACTTAATGGTTTGGAAGAACTATTGACTCATTGCTTGGAGGTGGTAATATATCGAGAGAAAAAGATAGTGAAGAGCACCTTGCACATTATATAAAGGTAAAAAGGAAGTGTCTTTCTTTTTAACTTTCTGTTTTTATTAAGATATCAATGTCTAGCATAAAATCACATTTTTATATAAAACTAATTTATAAAAAAAGTTGCATGATATTTTCACTATTTTTAATCCCTTTCTGGCACTTTAGATACAGGACACTATTGAAACCAGAGGCAACATAGCCTTTTGTATGACAAAACTAAAATAAAAATTAGTAAGACCAATGTTCCTCCATGTCTCATGCATCCAAAATATAAATAAAATACATGATCTAACATCAAAAACACCTGTACAAGGATAGAGAATTTTTTGCTTTGGTCTGGAGGCAAAAGATGGATGGTGTACATATGTAAAGGCCGAGCTATTATCTGTATTTCCCCCAGACCAGCTTAATTGTTTAAGGAATCAATATGATCTATGGTAAAACTTGGTCTTGTTATTAGCTTAAATCCTGGATACTACATCAGAAAGGCGTTTTTCTCAGTATTTAAATAAAATTGCCCTTCTGGGGAAGAAATATTGTTAATACTGAAAAGCAAGTCTTTGAATCAGTTGTGCACAACACATTTTGTTTGGTAAAACATGCAAAATGCAAAATGTTTGCATTTCGTATGCCTCAGTGTTTGAAAGAGAACTTAAGAGTCCATAGGGAAATTTGATTTAATATAGCCTTCTCTTCACCCCTTGATTTTTGCTTCCACTTCTCCCTCTTGTGTCTCCAAAAATCTATCAATGAGCAACATTTTATTTGATTATTCCTCCTTTTCCCAATTTAATATATTTTCTAAATTTCTGAGACTTTAAAGTTTTGGAAACCCTCAGAAGAAGTTTTGTTGTCATTGTTATGTCATACTGCAAGCACCTTTCATCAATTATTTTTACTGTTATCACTGAAAGTTAGGCCAAACACACTGTTATTTGTGTCTCTTTAAAGTTTTTAAACTTTTTTAAAAGTTTGAATTGTTTTTACTTCCAACATTATTCTTCTCAAAGCTTTATGTGAACAAATTTTTGGACAAAGGTGATCTATCTGAGCTATTTGAAGTACAATTTGACATTGTTTTATTTAGGTGTTGCAGTCGGCATTACCATTTCCTACCTTAAATACAAATATAGCTATGAATTTACAGTAATTCAGATGAGATGCAGATGTGTCTGTTAGTGCCATCTGATTCAGCAAATGACTGAACATTAACAGAAGATTTAAGGGATGTCAACACTGTAAACAATTTTATTAAAGTCAAGATGAGAAGTTTTTTTTCAAAGTATCTGGTAGATTGAACTGCTTCTGCTTCTGCAAAGTTCCATTCTCATAACAACAAAAAATGCAGTACAAGTACCAAATATAACATTTTGTATGTTAGTCTTTCCTCAGATGTATCCACTGATAGACACTTTATTCCCATGAATATATGGCTATCATTTTCTTATTCCACAGGAGGCAAATAATAATAAAGATAGTCATTACCATGTTCAATTTAGATCCATTCAACAGTATTAATGCAATTTAAAACCACAGTTACCTATTTACTGACAAGATTCTTAACACAAGTTGGAAGCAGTAAAATATGTAAAACACTGAGTTCTGGTAATAAAAAAGTATTGATCCTAGCAGATGCTGCTGATAAATAAAAACTGAAGGCAAAGTATACATACATTTATTTTCAAGACTGAGCCCTGGCTAAAGGTATAGATCAATGTCATGCAAGAAGAAGACTAAATAAAGCTTTAAATATAGACTGTGTGTAGCTTGTATGCCGGACTGTGAATGTCAAATAAGACTATCAATGAAAATCATGGCCATTAGAGCACATGTTCAGCAGTTTTGTAGTTGTCTTTGAATGAATGAGAAGATAAGGGCAGCAGAGCTTTTTTTGTTCCTTCCATTTGGGAGCTACAGAATGATATAATCCTATATGCTTTTGCTATTATTTGGCCAGAGTTGATTATTTGTGACTCAGTTTCTGTGACTATAGAGAAAAGATTTACATACAAATAATTGCACTGATCATGGATAGACTCACACCACTCCAAAGCTGAGGAAACATGTAGTCAACAAAGTTGACAGCAAACTAGCTTGTCAGTGAGTGTTTCAGGTGCATCACTTCTGCTCTGCAAATGAAAGGCCTCACACAGCAACCCTTATATTATTCTTGAGTTTATTCATTCCTGCAGAAGTACAAACAGAGAATATGATTTCTAACCTAAAAGAACCACAAAATACAGAACTTCCTTGGATATTTCTATTCATTATTAATTGTATCCGTTATAGCAGAGGTATTTACAGTCTATATATGATGCTGTTACACAGAAAACAATTTGAGATGCTCTCTGGCAACCTGCTGAAAACAAATAATGTTGAAAATCGTTATCCACAGTGGGATATTCCTAAGGGAATATCAGGTGTACATCAGACAATCATTGAATTTGCATCATATCATCAGCTTTCTAATCCCAAAAGAGCTGTCATAGAGAGACAAAAACCCATCAAAGCCTTGTGAATTGCTCATCTATGTATGCATGGTGTGAATGCAGACCACAAGCTGTTCTTTTGGCCACTTCCCCAACTGCTTTTGATGTCTCTTGGGAAAAGCCAGTTCAGGTGTTCTGCTGAAAAGAAGAAGTGGTGCAAAATTTATGGCCAATGCAAAAATTGTGGCTACCTGTCAGTCATTAATGTTTTTCCCTAGACAGTCTGAAACATACTGAATATTTTAAGATTTCATTTTTCAAGTTATCTATTCTACTGAGTGAAATGAGGGATATAGAGCACAATTTTCAGAACAAGTGGAAATGGCACCCTGTTAGTCTACATTAAGTGGTTAAACTTTCCCTGGATTTGATAAGGGTAAAAGTTTTGATGTCACCAAATGTCTTTTAAACATGTCTAAAATAATAAAAAATTGCAAGTGTCAATGTATTGATACTTTTACCACAAAATATAATATAATGTAAACTTAAAATAGTACAGATTGCTGCAAGAGAAAAATAAAGCTGGAAAACCTAAATTCACTAAGCTCTTTTCAAAGAACTTTCAGAGTCCCTTCACATTGCCATCATCCAGCATTCCCACAGGGTGTGAAATAGGGGTAATCATCATAATATATGGATGACTATTCCAACACAATAAGAAAAGATAAGTATAATTTAAAAATAAAAAAGACAGTATAATTTCTATCTAATTAGCTGTCTCAATATAGCGGAGGAGAAAAACAATGACTGTATTGTCAATAATCACATAAACAGAACTGATCAGTTGTTTCTGGTGTCTGTTTTTATGGTCAACTGTATTTTCCAACTATTCAAAACCTCCCACAGGAAACACTAACTTTTGCCTACATTTTTTAAGAATCAGTAAAGAAAAATGAAGGTTTTTTTGTAAGTAATTTTTTGCTTTTGTCACAGGATGGAAATATTTGACACAGTTATGATTTGTCAACAATTCAAATTTGATTAATGATTTGAGGCATATCAAGGGGTTGAATTTAGCATCACTTAATCAGGAACTGGTCCAAAAGGTGATTTGACTGAATAACTGAACAGCAGCTTGATTACAGATTTGAAGATGACAACATTCACGCTAACTTACTACAAGATATCGCAAACCGATGTGTGTGTGTGTGTGTACAGATTTTGGGCGAACATATATATCTATATGCATCTGTAAGCAAAGCAAATAAGCACACGCATACATACACCTACACATACACCCTGCAGTTTATAACTTCTGAGATCAAAGATCTCTTGATATGGCATGACTCTGTCAAGTCAGCAGTTACCCTTTTAATTTCTACATGTACACGGAAAATGAAAAGACATTCACATCCATATAACTAATGCATATTCATCAAAAGGATATAAGTGGAAAGATGGATGAAAAAGAGAGAGACTAGTCTACAGTTAAAATTTCCCTTTACAAGTTGAGAGTAAATACTCACAATGCATCAACATTCCTCAGCAGGCAGTAATTGAGGCTTGAGAAGGATTGTCTTGCTCTGATCTCCATTCCTCAAGATGGCTGCCTGAGACAGTGTCCTGACTTAGAGGAGATACTTTACCCTGAGGGTGGTGAGGCACTGGCACAGGTTGCTTAAAGAAGTTGTGGATGCCCCATCCCTGGAACCATAGAAGGGCACGTTGTATGGGGCTTTGTGGAACTTGGTCTAGTGGAAGTTGTACCTGCCCATGGCAGGGGGCTTGGAACTAGATGATCTTTAAGGTCTCGTCCAACCCAAAGCATTCTATGAGTCCATGACTTTACGCCTTCACACATTTAAATTGTTGACTTCCTTTTAGATCATGGGAAATCAGACATGTTTGTGGATTTTTTCCAGCATTGTGCATTTCTCCAGCAATTTGGAACGTCAAAAAACAGGGTGTGTTCATAAGACTATAAAACAAACTGCTGAGGTTTTCATTTGTCTATTAGGCCAAGCTTATGAGGATCTCAGAGGGTAATGCTCAGCTGGCAACACTTAAGAAAGATTACCTTCAAAAACTTTTTAAAAAGGAAGGTAATGAGACTGGAAGAATCAGGAAAAAAAGAAGCATGCAGGCTGAAAAAATTCACTATCTACTGTCAAAGGCAAACAGTGGATTTTTCTGTATCCTTCTTGTATACTTCTCCAGAAATCGTGAACAAATTTTTTAATGTTGCTAATCCATAACTATAGTGGAAAGAACTTTAAGGCAGAGGAAATGCTACTTCCTGTGTTGTATTTATTTCCAACTATATTAACTTGATACTTGAATTCCTCAGAAAAACAGCTGTGTGAGTCATAAGCTTCCTTCACATCTTGCTTCATTGTGCTGAAAATTTTTACCTTGTCATTAACTAGGAAAAAAAAAACAAAAAGAAAGGAAGGTAGAATGAAAAGCACTTAAACATTGCAACTCTTTTTAATTCTAGCTGAACAAAAAGAGATTTATGCATCTACTGCTTAATTCTCTAGGGTCATAGTGACAGTCAATGCAATAACTATGAACATCAAGGCATGTCAACTGGCAAGCAGGTTCAAAACAAGCAAAAAACCATTGTGCTTCACCAAGAGCCATGTAAGTCAAGCTCAAAAAATATTATGGACACTAAAGCTGAGGAGAAATTAGATTTGATTATTAAATAAACAGAATTTGCAGTCAGCTGTAGAAATCTTAGATGAAAACAATGGAGATCTGTAGCACACCGCAGACACTTACTGACCTGTTTTTATGGCATCTCCTTGTGGCCACTGTTGTAGACAGGCGCATGGGATAAGCGAATCTTTAGTTTGGCCCAGTTTCACTGGTTTTGTGGCTTCCCATTTAGTCACTAAGAAAGAAATGTGAGATTTTGAAATTTGTGCTCCTTTGGCACTATTTACTCTGTGTTTTCATTTTTGTAAGACTTCTGGTGGAAGGAATGAGAAGAAATATTAGGGTTTTTTTATTATTATTATTATGTTTGACTAAATCTTCTTCAGGATGGGAGCTGGTTAGCATAATAAGTAATAAATTACAATAAGAATTTTGCCTGTCAAATTCAGTGGATTTTCTGGCATTCTCTGAAACCAAAAATCATACCACATAGCGGATCACAATTTTAATTCTAAGTTCTAGGAGAGGTTATATTAACTCCTGCAAGGATTTTAAAAAAAAAAAAAAAAGAGAGAGAGAGAAAAAATTTACATCAAGGTGCAAAATTTGTATGTATTTTTAGAATATTTTGACAAAGTCATTTCAAGGTAAATAGCTACGATTTTAAATATGTACATTCTTTATTAATATTGAAAACTATTATCTAATGGTTTGTATGAGTGATTTTTCTAGGTCAGCATGTACAACCAACAACCAGAAAAGAAAAATTGTAAATCCCAGACACAGATAATTGTATGCGCTTTTCCTCAGGTCTTGCATTATTTCAAAAAACAAAACAAAACAAACTTCAAATCAAAACCAAATCAATTTTATCTCCAATTCAGATTATCCAAGGTATTTGTAGCTTCAGTCAGCTGGGAGAAGAGAGGTTAGATCCTTCTTACCTAATATCCTACCTTGCACCATAATCTATCACCTTTCCAGTTTCCCACCACAATCACTACACATGCAGGAACACAGTAAAGCGTGAGATGTCACAGCGGCATCACACTCTGTCATACTACATGATGTTGGTGGCAAAAAAAAGCAAAAAAACCCCCACTGATTGGCAGTCTCAAAATCTCTCTATCTAGTAGCCGTCTTGTGAGAATTCAAATCAATATCCTTCTTTAATAACTATAACACAGAGTTAACTGTTCATACTTAGCAGTATCATGACATCCCAGATACCTCAACGCAGAATTAAATGCCAGTGAAGAGCTCTCCATGGAATTAGTGCTTAAAAGCTTCCATCTTGACATTTGATTTTTATCTGTAGTAATCCCATAAGAAATCTGAGACATCATTTTATGTTTGCTTTAATAGGCTTCCTGAGAATTAGACTAGGAAACAAAAAGGCTTTTTTTCTTTCAGTAAATTTGAGATATTCAGATCCCTGTCAGTAATCTTGGAAAAATTCAAAGACACAACTAGAAAAACTAGATATTACATTGTGGTCACGTATACTGTAACAGGAAATAATTTTTACAGTTGTGTGATTCAGCACCATATTAAAAAGTATTTTTAATTTTCTCTTTGAAGAATTAGATGTTCAGAACTTGTCACAAAAGCAATATCAGTTGTGTGGTCTTCCAAGCACATTTTTAGTGTAATTCTAATATTACAATGGCATCATGAACATAAGCAACTAAAATACATTTCTCTGCAGTATAATGTGAGGAGTACTACTACAAAAAGTGTTTATATTCTGAGACAACTTCAAACAAGGTCTGTTTTAATTCTGAGACTATTGTCAAGAAATAACTTTGGCACAATCTTCTATTTGTTTCTTTTTAAATATAGCTAGTGATTAATAGAAAAAAAGAACAGAAACTCTGTTATACTTGTCAATGTTTCCAGCACTGCACAATCATTTTTCATGAAAAGGGGGAATATATGCTGCTAAGGGGGTCTGATGTTTTAAAATAATGTAAAAACAATTCTTAAGCTCAAGGGCACTGTTTTATTCATCACTGACAAGAATAGCAAGTGGTGAGTCATGAGTCTTTTTTTAAATTCATTCACTCACTTTCTGTGCCTCTCTTTTTAGCTGCCGAACTTGCAGTACCATCTGCTTTCAGCCTTCGGTGGCTGAAGTTGCCTCTAGCTGAGACCAAAGCCATGAATATTTAACACCTACAAACAGAAGCAGTAGTCCTCTCAAGACCAGCAGCTAAGCTTAGTCAACATATGAAAACCTACCTGGGTCTGCATTCTCCATCTCTAGACCTGTGTGACAATTCCAGTGAACACAGAAGCAGATTGCAGCTACTTACTGGGTCTCAAATCTCAGTGTAAAGGTCCGTGTTTGGTAGCACTCCTAGCTTAGAATACGCTTACATTTTCTGCTTATTGTCTTCTGCCATACAACTCTTTGCAGGACCCTAATGGTCAGACAGCTTTAGGGTTAACAAAGCTGAAAAACAACTTGGACAGAAAAGGGGTAAAGAAAGGAAAGGGATACTCCCATCCTATCAGTTCCCTAGTCTCCCTCCTAGAAAAGCACTGCAGACAACCGTACTAGGGAGGGACCTCGCAGCCAAAAATCGCAAGTGAGAAATGACAATACTTAAGCCAGAGCAGTTGCGCCAGATCATTCCTTGGTCCTGTTTAATTGAATATAGCCTTTGAGTCCAGACTGAGAGAAAAGGCCTGAAATATACCGGCTTGTGTGAGAGGAGACAATAAAAAATACTTTAATAATTCCACGCTTTGATATTTTATGCAAAAATATACTTTTATTATTTATTTGTTGATGGCCTCGTGTACTAAGTCTGTCAAACCTATTGACTATGAAATTATGTGAGTATAAGTACATTAAAAAGCCAAAGAACTGTGCAAAGATAGGACATGGTACAGCTACATGAATCTCTCCCAATAACAAGATGCCTAAAACCACGGCTCTTTCAAAAAGTTCTTCCTTTCACCACAGCACCTCTTGAAAAATTGCAAAAAGAGTGACATGGCCATATCTGCTCATTCTAATTTCTTACCTCTTTTGCTACTACAAAAAAGAAATTTCATATTGCTAATTTAATTTTTTTCTACTTGGTTCCTATGGAGATTATAGATATTTTCTGGGATAGACTTGTAGAAAGTATTTTAATATTTGTTCTAAAGCATGCTCTTTTAACAGAAGCATTAACTATGGAAAAGGAATAGAAAATACATTCTGTAAGAGGTTCTCTGATACTTTAAAATGCATAATTCAATTTAGCACAAGCTTTGTGGTGATGCATGGTGTGGCAATTCTGGT
The DNA here is from genome assembly GCA_013400795.1 of Pluvianellus socialis. Taxonomy (NCBI): domain Eukaryota; kingdom Metazoa; phylum Chordata; class Aves; order Charadriiformes; family Charadriidae; genus Pluvianellus; species Pluvianellus socialis. The sequence continues at coordinate 20,680 of VZTS01025009.1, read as the reverse complement.
GGTATAACTTATGTAAACAAACTTTAGTGATATTTTGGGCAATAATTTGCAAAATGTAGTCCATACAGTATATACCTCTCTCTTTTGCTCATTTGCTATTCTCATTGAAGTGTAGCCAGGTATTTTCTTAACTATTTACTGACCTTAGCCGCAGTAGTTAAGAAAAAAATCCTGACTCTGCTCGGCAAACACAGGAATCTGAGTAGCATTCATGAAGAGGAAGATCCAAACCTTTTAAACTTTAGTATAGAGCTGTCTTACTAAAACTACACATGGGGGCTAGAGGGTGCCCTTCTGTGGTTGCATGTCGAGCAACAACTACAAAAAGAGCTTCAGATCGTGTTCAGAAATGTAAGTGAAGTAAATAAAGCCATGTGTTATAACACTCAACAGAAACTGGTCATCTGGAATTTTAAAAAACTTCACAGTCAATAATTATTTTGCCCCACCTTTAAATTTAACAGTTTGAGGTCCAAAATAATTGGTACAAAGAGGAGGAAAAGGACCATTCCTCCCCCAAAATTATTAAATCATGGCATTTGATGTTCAATGAATTTTGTAAAACTTCAAGACTAATATATGCATAAGGCCTAACCTAGCTGTTTCTGTAATTGCCAACTTTTTGTATTTTTTTTATTTCTCCAAACATGATAAGATAGTATGTGATGGCTTAGGGCTAACTTTAAAACTTTCCTTGCTTATTGCTGTGACCTGTATTCTTGCTGTTATTAATAGTTATTTTCTTTTAACCAATTTCTTTTTAACTGTTTAGAATTTTGCCAGGCTTTATCATCTCAGGCTAAAACTGCCCTGCCCACTGGCTACTTAATGTTGGTTCTAATAAATGAAATATTTCTTTAATCTCTTACACTACTCCTTTCCTTCTACACCTTCACAGTAGTATCTGGCTTTGTAATAATCTGGAACTAAACAGGAAAGAGTTTTCATTTCCTTGCTGATCTTGATATGGTTTCAGATCCCACAGGTCTGCTTTATCCTACTTCCTATGTGCTAGGCTTTTAGTAAAGGTGGTTACCAAGGCTAGAATAGCATTTGTCAAAATGAGAATAAAACTTCTTAACACTGATAAAACTAAATAACATACGGACATTATGCTACAAACTCCCAGTATAAAGGAGAGGAGGAAACAAGAAACATAACATAGGGAATATATTCTACACTTTTTTATCTTGAAACCAAAGTTCTTGACTTATTTTTCGTGTTACAAAGGAATTTTTTTTCACCTAACACTTTCACTGTCAAAATCCCGAGGCTCTGCCATCATTTTCACAATGACACCACTTCATCAAGCACAAAGAAATGCATGTTTCTTGTCCTTATCAAGTTTACTGAAACATTTGCACAACTGTTTTTGGGGGTACCAGTTAGTCTGCTGGCTGCTTCACGACATAAAATAAAAGAAGAAAACCCTCTTTCCAATTTTCAGTTTCCTGAATAACTATTAAAGTCCCATGAGTTAGTGGGTCCTTTGTTGAGAAATTATTATGATACAATAAAAATGGAAACCATAATATCATGGTCAAATTGTTCCTTGAATTTCTAAATGCTGTTAATTTTATCTCAACCTAGCCAAAATCTCTTCCAAGATTTTGTTCAGAGTGGGCCTTACCATGGAGGCAGGATTTACAGAGATATCTCAAAACCACCCAGAACTGATGGCCGTTCCTTAATACTCAGTTCAGACTGCTCCTTGCATCCTTGCAGACATCCTTGTAAGAATGTTATTGTTTTCTGACAGTAACCTATGTTAATTCTGCTGTTCAGTTTTTTCAACTTCATACCTTTTTGACAGTTTTTTTATTGAAAAACAGTTTTTAAAATAAGGATCTGCATCTAAAATTAGGCTATATTTTTTTAATGTGTATTTTTCACATCACTAGCATCTTGGCATTCTTAGCTGCTGAAAGAAAAATTCTGATTCAATGTGCCATCTGTATTCTTTGGGTGCTTGTAAGAGCTTCAATGTCATGCTAATAAAATGAAATTTCAGCACAGCTGTGACAGCAGCAAAATCACCTGTAAGACATATATCACCAAGTGGTCTCTTAGCATTACCCCACAGGTGTCAGTGAAATTATTCAACTAGAGAATTTCACCCAGGCTACAGCTGTCAAATAAGTCTTTAATTTTTTCCAGATTCCTTGTTACTTTCAATATTTGATTTAGAAAAGATCAATGAGAAAACCTGGAACAATTAGGTGTGATATACCAGCAACATATTAGATCTGTTTTAAGATCACAACAAAGGGACAAAAAGAGAAGCAACAGCTGCTTGTTATTTGTCTTCATTTTGCAAAGTCCCATTTTCTTCTATTGCAGCCTCATATTCAGTCTGCCTGTATGCATCAAAATAAGTTGAATCCGTACACAGTTTACCACCTGGATATGTCATAGGTATGAAATATATGCAGAGGGTGTGCAACATATATCCAATACACTTATCAGTCTAATAGAAACAGCAAATTGAATAATTTTTTTCACATTATTTCACTTATTCAGCCATTGAAGGTGCAAAATGCTTCCTTTCTTTTGAAGTTTGACCATAGTGAAGGTCACATTATTAATGTAAGAACGCTTTAAAGGTTGGTAGTTGTCTCACCTTAACAGGAATACTAAATATATTTTAAGGTAAGACAAAGTACATTAGTAGAGATATCAATCATCTATCTAGGTTGCCTTTTTTTTTTAATCACACATATTATACCGATTACAAATATTTTTTGCTGCTTATAAAACTACAGTGTGATTCTAACTGCAAACTTTTTTCAACTTTCAATTTTTGGATGATTTAAAGTTAAGTAATAATGTTCTGATTATTTTTTTCTGGAAATAAGACTAGAAGATGATTAAAGGAAATAGTATTTGAATGAATGAACAATAGTTAGTGTTGCATTCACCATTCATAGTGTTACCATTCATAAATATGCATTCTGAGGTGCCTAACTCGCTGGCTTCAAAATTTACTAGTGACATAAAATATGCCTATGTCCTACCCTACATAGGATACTTATCTACATTTTCAAAAATCATTGTCCACCATAAAGTGCAGAAATGTAGCTTATGGTGCCTTCACAGCTATTAATTTAAACAAAACTTTCTTTGGTTATTTTATGTCCTTTTTGGTTTAGAGACTACAAACATTGCCAAAAATTATCTGCCAGTAAAACACTGCAAAGACTGTCTGTATGGAGATGTTTATATGGAATGCTATCTACTTTGTGAGCCAACAATTAATATAAATCTAAGTTTAAAAAAAAAATTACTAAAATAATATATACACACAAAGATTACACAGACAAGAAAATTATCATGACTGACTCTTATTTAGCTGACATAAATTATTCTGTATGTTTTTTGTGTATGCTTGTGGTCGCCAAATGGCTTTCAACATTATCCTTTCCCATAGCTACAGCACAAACACAAATTTTGACTTTAACACATTTTGACTTTGAAGTTATTGTAAGCCCAAAATAGGGACCATGAAAGACGGTGATACCTGCCTCTAAAACAGATAAAATGTATCACTTCTATCATTTCATTTCCTTTTAACCATTTCATCATCTGTTTGTCATTCGTATTATTTGCATGGTAACAAGGAGTAAAATTATATGCCAGATACTAAAAGAGCAAAATAACAGATTATTACTTTTCCAGTAACAGGAGTTACACACAAAAAGAAAATAATTAAGGGGAGATCTTTAAATTAAACTGTCCAGCATGTAGTGGAGCCTTTTAAAAACTGGAGTACAAGTAGAAGTACAAGTAAAACATGAAGGATCCAGAGATAAAGTGGCATTTGGCAATGACATCACATTGCTGCTGTTCACCAGCAAGTTTAATACAGTTTTTTTGCAGTGTTTTCTCATAAATTATGTATCTAAACTATAAGAGTTGTTACCGCAGTATAAATTTAATTATAAGGTCCTGGTTTTATTGCTATTTTTTGTCATATTTATTTTTGTCATATTTTATTGCTTGTGGACACTCTTTTTCATAATACCATGTTTGCTGCTAACCACCGTGCACTCATTTAACACCATAAGTGGTTATACATCTGCAGTTACTGGGTTGCTGGTGGGTTCTGCCTGCCAGCAGGTACTAACCTGCTCCAACTGCAAGAGGACATTCATCAGCGTGTGAGCATCATCAATAGAGGGCAGGCAGATACATTTCTTTAGGTCACCTTTTCTGGCTTTCCAGCACTCTCTTTTCTAGACAATTTATTGAAGTACTCAGTGGAAGAGCTTTTATTTTTCCTTCTGTTTTGTGGAACATCCAATTTTCTGTTTGAATTCACCAGCCAGATGAATTTTCTCTTCACATCTATTCTCTGAGCTCTGTTTGGGGAGCTTTGTTTAACACTAAGGATTCATTGCAAATTTTTTATAAATGTACAGTTTTTAGAATGAACTGTATTGCATAGCTGTGGCCATAAATGTTACAGTGTGTACCTGGACATCAGAGCACGATTATTGGACACTGCATTAACATGTTTGAATGAATGTTAAAGTATTCTAGGAAACTGTTTCTTTGAATTCTAACGCGTACAACACAGCATTTGTCTTCCGCAGATAGTAATACCTTATTACTGAATTGTAGAGCTTACCACTTTCTGAAAACAGGCACAAAAGTCACTAAAATTGACCAGTGCAAAACACTAGTGAGATGTACTGAACTAACAAAATTGCCACAATGTATAATTTTGTCCACATTAAGTTGGCATTTTAACAATTATATCACTACTTACTTCTAGTAATTATGAGAACAGGTGTTGATTCTGCAGTTTATTCTAGCGTAACATGCTTCCATCTTTTTTACAGAAGTTTTGAACAGTTCTGTACAAACCCACGCCAAGTCTTTCATTGGCAGCTGAACACTATTTTTCTGCAAAGCTCAAGAGGGCAGAGGGCAACTGTCCCTGATTCAGTCCAATTATAGCAGAAGTGAGAAAGGTGGAATAAAAAAGTTACGAACAAAGATGAGATAGCTTTAACCGTGACTTGGTAGCTTTGAAAGTATTTCTACACAGTTGCAAAGGAGTACATGAATATCATCTGCTACAAGAGCATGACATATGTAACCTAATTTTGTCATTGCCCAGGGATTTGAGCACAGGAGAGACTCCTAGGACCCCAGGATAGCACCGGAAGTCCAGAGGTTATTTAGTGAGTGAAAAAGACTTTGTAGTGCTTTCAGAGCTGTGAAAGCCCTTATCAGAGTGCAGTTCAGAGAGTGATGAGGAAGAACAGAGTGAACTGCCAGTGACTGTACATATTAAAAGAAAGAAAACCTGGATTTACTTCAATAGCTGAACCAAGCAGGTTTGATCAGGGCATGGTGAACAGGAATGATGCAATATAAAGCTACATCTACAACTCGGATGAGTAAACAGCATGTGATGAAAGGTGTAGGAAAAAAGCTGTCAGATATGCTAAGCAATGAAAGATAATGGCTTGAAAAACACCACTGAAACAGGAATATATGCAAAACATTCTCTTTAACTGTATTTTCTTGTTTCTGCTGCATACAGTTACATACCAAACCAGTTTATTTAAAAGCTGAAACAATGACAACTGAAACAGAGACTCCACTCTTTCTAATTTGCTCTTTATAGTGATGAAAAAACTTAGCAAAGATTTTGTTTTGCAAAAGCAATTAACTGGAATAATTTCCAAACTTCAGTTAAGTGACTGGATCAAGGCTATGACGATTATTCATGACACTAAATGTACAAGTAACATAAGGAGTGAAACAGGAGATTAAAACTAAACATCACAGAGACCATGGGTGAATGAGAGGAGAATGCAGAAAAACAAAATTAATAATGGGTTACAAGAAGAGTAATTTTAGTATATTCTTTGTTAATTCATGTAAAAAATAACTAAGTAAATGTATAAAAACTAGTGATATAGGAGGAAGAGCAGTACAGTTTAGCAGTTTAAATTAGGCAGCCTGATGTGAAAAAAAAGTATGATGTAAGCGGTAGAAAACAGAGATTCTGTAAATACTATCTTTGAATGGCCCGCATTTTTGTATATGTGATTTTTTTACATGTGATTTTTATATATATGACACCTCACTTGAGATCATGATCTGCTATAGGAAAGTGAGAAAGCTGTGTCCTTTTCAAGTGTAAATGTTTCATTTGAAGTCTTCCATTTTAAATAGAGGTAATGATGCTTATAATACATTAAAATTCAAGTGATTTCCCTTCATTTGTGGAAACTTTATGTGACAAGGGATAACCACTAATCTGAACAAGCAAATAAATTAGGATAGATTGGTTTTTATTATCAAAAACTACAACTACCATTCACCAGTTATATGATTATGAAAGTGTTTAGAGAGAAAGGTCGGTTTAAGTGACAAAACACAAGAGATGTATAGACATAGCATGAAACATGGAAATATGTCATCTTGTTATGGTCATCTAGGCACTCTTAGCTTTGTTTAAAAGCTTCAGAAACAATACTTAGACAAAATATTCCTTTTCAAGCAAAACTCATTTTTGTATCTTAAATAGCATTCTTAATGTGGTATCCCCAAATCCCCCAAATGAAGACATTCTGTCTTCAGCATCATCATGCTTTTGAGATATATATATTTTGTCTTTGGATTCTATTTACCTGTTTAAATATCGCATTTAGGATTTTTTGCATTTGATTTCTCATTCTGTGGAAAAGTATCTACTGAATTTAAGCCTGATCAGCCATGTTTGTATGCTAAGATCTTTCATTTTCAACATTTACCTCCAAAATATTGCATCTTTTCCCTCATTGCATCATCTACAAAAATTTGATAAAACTATAATCATCATTCTGTCACCAGATTTGCCAATGGAATTAGAAGCAGGCTTAAGTCCCTACTTGGCATTCCTCCAACCACGATTCAAGTCAGACTCATTCATTCCCTAAAAGCAATTTGTATTTGTATTGCATGTCTAGGTCACACTTCTTTTTCCCTTATCATTTTCAAAAGCTTCATG
>VZTS01025009.1:0-13655 GCA_013400795.1 Pluvianellus socialis | reverse complement strand
TAAGCCTCCTGTCTTGTCAATGCACGGTTTAAGGGAATTCATTTATGCCAACACATCTGTGGATTTTTTTTAAGACATCAGAAAATTGTTTCTTTGGTAATTTGTATTAGAGTCTTTCCAGTTATTGCTTTTCTGTTGGTAGATCTATTTTTTTGAAGAATAGTCCCTTTCTTATTCCAGTACAGTAACAGGAATTTCACCAGAGGCCACCAGTGGAGCAACTTTGACTTTTCTACTTGTTCTTGAGCCTAATTTTCCTTACTCTAAAGAGTATTATCTCTTTCTTTATCATCATTTCAGTTAATTATATACTTAATATTAACCATTTTTATAAAACAATTTAAAGAAATTAAAGCATTCAGTATTGCATGTTTGAATCAGCAAGAATTTGCTTTTATTTACTTTTGGGCATAACCTTAAATTTCCTCTGACTTCCTTTTCCCTCTTGTTACAGTAGTTTTTTGTTACTTTTTATGTTATATTTTGCCTTACTGCTTTTACACCCCTAAGCATGTATCATTCTTTAAATTCATCTATGGGCATATGTTTTTTCCTTGCTGTTGTTATTTTTGAAATTCAGTTGAATAGAAGTGTCCTGATATATTCACAAGTGTTTGTTTATGTTTCTCCTGTACCTTAAAAAGAAGATTTCAGAATTGCTGTTGGGTATTTAAATTAATCTTCTGTAGCACATTGTTCCCCCAAGAACTCTATGCTTTGATTTTACTTTTCATGAGACCCTACTCATCAGATTGTTATTTTCAAATCTTTAGTTCTTATTCTACAGATCTCACAGCCTCTCTTCCTGGAGTAAACAGGAAGATATGAACAGTTCCATACTGTTCATATCTTCCATTTTTAGATTTTCCACGTTTTCTTTTTCCTTTCATTAAAAAAGTTGCCCTTCAAAAAATTCTCCCCTTCTGAAGGAACTCATACTCCATACATTTCAAAATCTTAATGGACTATCTACATCCATTTATTTTCCCAGCAGGTATTTGGGGAACTAAAGTACCTTCTGTTACTACAAAGTCCTCATTCCTATAGTTTTCTGGAAAACATGAAAATGCTCAATTATATTATCAATACCAGATGATGGTCACAATATTACTCCTGCTGAGTTCCTTTCTTCCTAAAGAAATTTAGAAAACCTGCCTCTCACCTCTTCCTGAACACAAGGAAAAAATACAAAGTACCTACAAGTTAAACTAAATAACAACATCCTTATTTTGAAAGCATTAACACATTTGACAAAATGAAATTTGTAATGAAATTCAGTAACAGGAGGCATTTGATCCAATATTCATAAAGCCATGACCTAAGTTGATGGATAGCACTTGCCAAATAAGCGAGGTCACTCCTTCACACAACACAATACCAAGGTCACATAAAGCATGAAGGTCCTGAACTACAAAAGCATTTTTCTGCTAAGTGGTCTTATCAAAAAACTGTTTAACAGAAAATCAATGTAACCTTTCCAAAATATTACAAGAAATGTGCTTAGTATGTTTGTTTTGAAAAGGAAATATTGCCACTGTGTCTAGACTTCATATATCCCAAAAAAATTGGTTAGAAATGTCTAAGTTATATCACCATGAAAAAATATTTTCAAGTCAATATGCAGTAACAGAAGTACAAGTCTATCATTGCAAAATCATTTTCATTTGGTTTACAATATAAGTCCAGAAGCAGTGCAAGCACGAGCATGATGGAACAGATGGAGAATGACCAGCAAGTACGTCTAAACCTCTTAAATACACCTTTACTGAGTGTATTTAATTTGTGTGGCATTGTTTTGCCAGCAGAAAGGGCCTGCAGGGTTGGCTTCTGTGAGAAGGCACCAGGAGATACCCCTATGCAAGACAGAATCTGTTCCAGCCAGCTCCAAGGGAGACCCACTACTGGCCAAATCTAAGCCCATCAGCAACATTGGTAGTGTCTCTCTGAAAACATATTTAAGAAAGAGCGAAAACTGCTGCAAAACAGCTGTGAGAGAGGAGGTGCTCCAGACACAGGAGCAGATATTCCCCTGCAGCCTGTGGGGAAGACCATGGTGATGCAGTCTGCCTCCGTGTAGCCTGTGGAGGACTACACTGGAGCAGATATCCATTTTGCAGACTGTGGAGAAGGCTGTTGCAGGAGGTAAACATGCCCTGAAGGAAACTGCATGGGCCCATGGAGAGCCCACTGTGGAGCAGGCTCCTGGCAGGAGCTGTGACCCATGGGGAGCCACACGGACCAGGCCATTTCTGAAGAACTATACCATGTAGAAAGGACACACACTGGACAGCTCTTGAAGAACTACAGCCTGTGGGAAGGACCCGTGTTGGTGAAGCTCTAGAGGGTCTCTATCCTATGGGAGGAACCCATTATTGAAACAGGGGAAGAGTGTGAGGTAGAAGGAACAGCAGAGACAAAGCATAAACTGACCTCAATCCCCATTCCCCATCCCCCTACCTCCTTGAAGAGGAGGAGTTTGAAGAGCTGGGAGTGGAGTTGAGCATGGGAAGAATGGAGGGTCAGGCTGTTGTATTTTTGTTTTGTCTGTCACTTTCCTACTCTGTTAAAAGTAATTGGCCATAAATTTCCCCAAGCTGAGTCTGCTTTGCCTGTTACAGTAATTGGTAAGCAATCTCCCTGTCCTTATCTCAAGCCATGAGCTTTTCATTGTATTTTCTCCCGTTGTCCTGTTGATGAAGGGGGAGTGATAACGCGGCTTGATGGGCACATGGTGGCTAGCCAGGGTCAACCCACCACACTGAGTAATATCCTTCAGTACCCTAATGAGTATCCTTCAGTACTTAGAATATCAACACTGATTGCCTCAGCTAGTATTGCAAAGATGGACTCATTTCAGGTTAAAGCTTTAAATACCCTTTTACTTTTGAGGTATGGGAAAGCAGCAGTACGAGGATTTTCGTTTCTGATCCCCTCCTGTTTGTGCCATGACTAGGTTACCTAATCATGTGAAGGGGGCAGACTTATGCAAGTAGGAACAACTTAACTGACACAAAAATATTCCTGAGAGAACTTCCTGTTCCTGGTCTAACTGGTATTTAGATGTTAGACCAGGACATCGCAAAATTCCTTTGAGATAGGACCTTCCTATTAATTAACAGGTCACAAGTTAATAGGTCAATCTCACACAAGGCTGTAAGTACCGCCGTGTTGTAAATTACTGCTATTCTCAGTGGTAAATATTAGTTGTATAACAGTAAAATAGTACTTAACTGTTACACAATAATAAAATGTAACAACACTGAAGTTACATTTATCACATCCCAAAATACTCCTGTCAGAACACCAGCAGTTCAAAACACTAAAGGGGTCTGAAGCTAAAGCAATGTACTGCGAACAACAAAACAGTCTGTGTGATAGCTACAAAGGGAGAAGGTTTATATAGCACAGGTAAAGAAAAATATGTTTTATTGGCATTTATTGTCAAATAATTCCCTTCAGAGCCATTTAGCCTTCATCATCCTAACTGAAGCCTACGGAATAGATAGGAGAAAGATCTGCCAGTGACAACAGACATAATGTACCACATTTTATTGACATGAGGAAAAGTTGAGTAAATCTGTAGCCGTTGAAAAAACTAGGCACTAGTGCAGGACACACCTGTGTTTTGTAATTTCTAAGAACAAACACGGGGAAAAAAAGAAGTATTTAGCTAGCACTACGGTGACAAGCTGGCGCTGCTGAGGGGAACATAAATGAAAACACATCAGAAAGCTGCCCAAAGCATCTGTATCAAGCTTCAAATATTTCAGAAGAGTACAACAAGTCCGAGTATCAAAGGGCAATGAAAATCACGGAGGATCAAAATTAGAATTGCTAGTATGTCAAAATCCACCTGGCGTTATTTAGGAAAGTCATCAGAAATGACTCTTATTAAAGTGGCCTCACAACTGCAGCTTGAATCCCAGTTTTTAGTATTTAAAGGATGAAAAATTTTTGATAGCCAAGTTTGCATTTTTTACCTTCTCTGTTCAGAAATATCCCAGCAATATGGGGGTGTCTTACATGAAACAGAGATGACCAAAGACCCAATAACTCTAACTAAAGTGCCTGGTTACTTGCTATCTTTTCAAAGTGCTGCTACCAGCTATCACAGCTGTCTCCTGTTGACACCAGTAACACTCACCTGAGCCAGAGAGTCCTGTAAATTGCATTAGCTCTATCAACACATATCTGGAGCTAAAATTTTCAAGGAAGGCGGGAAAAGGAGTGAAAAGTATGGATCTGAGCTGCAGAACCCTGTCAGCATTTCTATGACTGTATTTATTATTAAATTATAAAAACTGTTAGTGTCATATTAAATCCTGACACACTCACACAATCCAATTTTCAGCAGCAATTCTGATTTCAGGTTCTACTTAGACATGTTAATTCTGTTCTCTGCAGTGTGTTTATTTTTGATAGGACAAGCACATGGTGTCAGGCACTGATCTGAGGCAAATATCTGAAAAACAGGGGTTTTTTAGACTGAGCTTGTTTAAATTCTTATCTAACAAAATATATGAGCATGAGTAGTCATACTGACTTCAGATTGCCCATTTAATCAGATGTTTTGCTGTAACAGAGACTGTGTACTCAAATGGAAATACTTAGACATCAAGGAAAACAGATTATTGGGTAGTTTGTAAAGAAGGTATCACCCTCAACTGTTTATGAATGAAAGTGGAGTACACATGTTGAATATTTTGCATTTGATGTGTACCAGTAGGATAGGAGCAGATTTATGCTTTTTCTAAGATTAGCACAATGAAAAGAATCACACCCTCACGTAGTTTAGGCTGAGCATTTAGTATGTTTCTAACAATGAGCTTCCATTTTTATCTCGTTGTACACATTTTTTAATATCTGTGTCCTGGAATATTACCTAGAAATTCCATAATGGTTTGAAAACTTTATTTTTTATAGGGGATCATTACATTATCCAGCTTATTAGGCTGGAGAACTATGGCAGTAGATTCCTTAAACATGCTGGAAAGTGTGCCAAAATTACATCGACCCAGGAAAGTGCAATAGGAGCACCTGGTGTTGATGATTTCATCGTTGATGTTTGAGTTCAGCTGAAAAGAAAACAATCTTATTTTGTATGCCATATGCTGGTGATCCAAGTTAATGTATCACTGTGTTACAAAAAAAAGTTCAGAGTATTAAGACAAATGTCTGCATACCTGAACCAATGTAAAGACATTTTTAAATGATATTTCGTAAATTTGATACCCTTTTCTTCTGTGGCATCAGTTTATCAAGTGAATTATACTGTACCACAGGGAATAGAAATAGCATGATATACCCAGAGGTGAGTAAGTATTCAGTCTCTATAAATTTTTGTTATTGTCAACCAAGTATATAGTCTTGCCTTGTTTTTTTATAAGCTGATTTTTATTACTTTTTTATAAGATTGCTATCTCAATTTTATGGCTAGCTAAATGTTGATTAGTTCTTTCACTGCTTTGTTTTGACATGTTGAAATCTGTCTGTAAATCTGACATTTGTAAATTCACATTTCATTGATAAACTGCTGGCAGGATATAGAAATTTGCTCCCAGGCTAATTGTACCACCTCTAATCTGGCAAAGAAAGCAGAGAAGCAACTCATCTTGAAACCCCAGTGTTCCTGAATTAGTGTAATGCCATCTGCTTTCTTCAGGTTTTAAGGTTGATAATAAAGCGATTATATTTCTTCTATACATAGGGCTTTTTTTCCTATTTATGTGCTCAGCTATATTTGTCAATCAATTCCAGTCACAGATCTTTAATATTATTCCATGGAAAAAGGCTGGAAACATCTGAGTAGAGATTTCTACATGGTTATATAAATACTCTTATAAAAAAAAGAGAAGAAAATTAAGAAATTAATGTGTAAATTAAATTTTAAGAGGGTGACTTCCTTAGCAAAGTCTACATCTACTGAATTGCACTAAACTGAAGGTTTCATGGACTCATTGTCTTAGTTGCTAAAGCATTTACTTTTAATAAATTAATTATATTAAGTAAATACCCTTCCACTAATAAAGTGCTGGGGTGTTTCAATATATATAAACTGTTTCTTGAATATATGTTCAGTGCAAAGTCATTTGTTTATCTGTGCAGAGCGATTCAGCTATTGAATTTCCCATGCTTTGTATACTGGGTACATTCATCAAATTAAAGAAAGACATCTCCTGATATTCTTGAGAGTAACATAATAATAGCAGCAGCCACAATACAGATTGCAGAACCGTAACTGAAAAATTCCCTCCTGTTTCATTACTGTGTGGTGTTTGTGAAACTCGGGGGAGGAAGATGGACAAGAAAATACTTAGACTTTTAAGTTCATGAGTGTTTAAAATTTGGTGCAATGGTATTGGTTATATTACAAGCAGTGCCAAGATGTAACCAATTTAAAGTTGACATACTTTATATGTTATTTACCATATGCATATATTTTATTAATTCAGTGGAGGGACTATTGAGGTGTGGAAATAAGGAAAGAAGGGCATTGTTTATGGGACTAGTTACCTTTAAATTGCTGCCTGGCCCTTTCTGGGATACCAGGATAATCAGGTGCCAGGCAAAGGTACAAAAAGAATCATACCTGTATTAAAAAAGAGCAGGAGGAGTGACACAAAGGGATTATATAGCATCACAATCAAGTTAGCATAAAGAATAAGATCCAGCAATAAGTATCTTGCATTCACACTTTCCATCAACATAAAACTTTTTTTGCTTTTACAACACGCTCATTCCACTGGTACATATAAACAACATAAGCTGAAAAAGTCTGTATTGCTCACAGTGTCCCAGAGGGAAGGATCATAGGTAGGATCCCTAGCAAGCTGTCTGGTTACCAGGAGGAGTGATGCAGCTGAGGCCCATCTCCTGGCATGCTATGCAATTTTTGGTGGCAAGAACATGATGAGGGAGATGGTGGAGAATCCAGAAAGAGAGAGCTGGCCCCAGAACTGCATACTCCAGCATGTTTATTTTAAAAACTTTGAAGTATTTGCCTACAGAGTTATTACTGTGAAGTCGCACGGGCAAAACCAAAAGCCTAAAACTAAAAAGACTAAAAATAGAAATCTGAAATACATGCCAGAATCACAAGAAGTAAACAGCAATATTTAAGCTTGCACGGTAAGAGTAAGAAAGACTTCTCAACAGCCATAGATTTATTACCCACACATAATAAACACAAAGGCAGTAATAGTAAATGGTAACTCTTACAAAAAGTTATGAGCCAAAGTACATCATAGGAGGCCTACTCCCGCAGAATAAATTTCACTGTGGAACTTATCACTCAGGATGTTTTCAGTTTTTATTCAGGGTGGTGGTTTGAAACTTTATTACAGTCTCACTTAGACCTTAAAGTATATAATATGACAGAATAAACTATCTTCTCACTACTGTGAATAATTTCTTCTCAAGTTAGAGGTAAAACTGGGCTGATACAGGGCGAAAAACCTCATGTTACATTCAGAATCATAATTCTGCTGCCCTGAGAGACTTGCTTTCTTGGCACAAGGATTTCGCATTAATATATAACGTGGCATTACTTTCCCCAGGGTTATTTTAGCCCATTTGCTTTTTTCCTCCTCCTCCTATTGTGTTTTTTATGTTTTTTGGTTTCTAGGCAGATGGATGCTGCAGTTCTTCTTGTGTTCGTGCAGGTTGAGAAAGGTGAATACCCTGACAAGCATTTAAACAGACATCAGGCTGAATATTTTCATCAGCTACAACTGTTGACCTTTTTGAAAATGAATGGATCTTGCTTCTCTAACAACCCTCTTCCCTTATTGTTTGCATGGTGCATGCAGCCATATTGCAGCCATAGTATAGGTGGATAACTGGAGGTGGCACGGTTGTAATGCAGCAGCACTGAGGAGCACTATGAACAATTTGTACTACTTTCACCTGCTTCAATTCTGTCAGTGCAGCTGTAACTATGTCAGGTGCTCTGAGTACTTCCCACACATCTGCAGGAGAGAAGAAAAGATGAAACTTCACAAGGAAGCAATTTAGTGAGAGCACTTCACTCGCACTTGCTAGCACAGGTTGCTCAAGAGCTACAAAAGGATGGTATATTAGCATGACAGCACTTTACCCTGCTACAAAAACACACATAAAATTTAAGTATTTGGTTTAATTATTTTATACTTATTTCTCAGACAAGGTGCTTTACAGACACTTCACTGGGCATTGAAAACTAAATTAACGTGATCACAATAAATTTCCTTCTGCTTTCAAAGTACCAGACTATAGATAAAATGGATGCAGCCAGCCTGTAGTTGTTCTTTGGAAATAATTGACTTCTTTGTTGTTCAAGAGAAGGAAGAGGAGCAAGGTACTGTTAAATCTTGTCAGTAGTGAGAAAATAAATGGAGTTTGCACTTATAATGCATTGCATTGTTTGGTCAACAACTTCTACATAAGAAAACTGAAAATGCCAGCCACAACAAACAATATTTTTCAACAGCACAGTACTGTTCTTTTA
This sequence comes from Pluvianellus socialis, assembly GCA_013400795.1. Lineage (NCBI taxonomy): Eukaryota > Metazoa > Chordata > Aves > Charadriiformes > Charadriidae > Pluvianellus > Pluvianellus socialis. The sequence continues at coordinate 5,170 of VZTS01025009.1, read as the reverse complement.
ATAATGAATGAGGGACAAGAAGGACAAATGAACCAAAAGGAATATATCCTGTTCCAACTTCTCTTTTCATTCTTTTACCATCGAAGACAAAACTTTCTGTAAGTTTTGAAAGGAAATCCCAGGAAGGTCTCCCATACCGCCCTAGGAAAAGGACCTAATTAGCTTTTACCTAACAGTAAGCTCTCTCTCAAAGTGCTTATGCATGAGAAGAAACACGAGTATCTTTACTGGGAAAACAAAAGCACAGAGGTGTGTTTCTTTTCATTCCTGCAAGTTAGTGACAGAGCAGGAACAAATATTTTACTTCCCATTATACGGCTTTATCTATCCAAAATGATAACTTTCAGACAACAGAAAATCTCAGTGCTGTACCTCACTTTTTCTGGAACAGTTATTATTCTGCAGGCAAATAAAAAGGGCTGGCATTCTACAGTTGCTCCTTGGAGACTTAATCCTACTTACTGCTAATCATTTTCATCACATCATTAAATTATTTTTCTTGGTCCCATCCTGAGATTCTCCATTTAATATTCCTGTTCCAGTCTGGTTTAAGAAAAGCATATTTTGACTGTTGGCACCAAGTTACAAGATTACCTTTATATGCTACTATATATAAAAAGGTGACCATTGAACTGTTCTCAGAACAGGTAAGTATTTAGCTGAGATACTCATTTCTAAAAGCTTACATTTCTTAACCTAATATCTTCTCCTTCCTTTTCAGTTTATTCAGGCCCACAGGTACATTTTATTAGGCTAGGAGACATCCACAACAAGGATTTTCCTTTAAATTTCTTCTAAGGCCCACTTCTCTGATAATATTGTCTGTAAACGGTTTGCCATCCCATTTTGTTATGTATAATGTATAGCAGTGACTACTGAAATATTTTTCAAAACAGTAATTTTCTCTATCTTAGTAACTGGTAATTTAATAGGAACTAAATACCTACAGTGGGCTGGTTCTGCAAACACAATACAGGGAATGCCTCACACTGTGAACGAATGTGGTTGAAGATTAGGTTTTGGTTTTGTTTCCTACCATTAAACAATACACAATCAGTTTAACTATATGTCACAATAAGTTACTTTCCTAAAACAGGTGATATCAAACTTATCTGAAATGAGTAGAGGTCAATTCCACTGCTTCCAGTATGTTCCTCAACTGGGCATTACAACCAATGGTGTGTTTAATGCCTGGTCCCCATGAGAACAATTCTGGGAGCTGCCCATAGAATATCAAGTTTTTTGTTCAAATGCCTAAGACTAATCCAAATTGCACATATTCAACTTGGCTCTGAGAGGTTTGGAAAAAAAAAAATATAATGACTGACTTAGTGTCATGCGCTGGTCAAAGACCAGATTGAGGTTTTGGTTGTATTCTCAGGAACAGAATTACGACTCAAAATGGAGTCAAGTGCCAAAGAACAACTTGCCTGACAACAAGTTTGCAAATGCAAAGGATTGAGCAAGAGATAAAGAGAGGAAAGCAGGAAAGAAAGAAAGAAAGAAAGAGGAGAGAATGAGGGAGTTTACAGCAATACCTATCACCCTGGAGCTGCAGCGTCCCAACAGTGCAATTAGTTTTGAGTCTGGTGGGAGAACGTTCCATCTGATGTTGGTTGTTTCCATACTTTTATCGGGTAGCTGTTATGCTTCGCCACACCTTTCACCTGGCGGTGGTGATCATGTCCAATACTGTTCCCAGGGGGTCTCCAGGCCCCTGGATCTCCCTAATCCTGAGTCTGCCGGTAGTTTTCCTGCAGATAAACATCTGTGTCGGTGGTGTCAGCAGGGTTGTGATAAGCAGGCTGTGGTGTTTGTTTATGGTTTTCCTGTCATCGGTGGTATCAGCAGTGTGATGATAAACAGGCTGTGGTGGTGTTGTCCATTATGGTTTTGTTGCCATAATAATATTGAGATAAACAGCTGTTTGTGGAGTCCATTGATGGTGTTCCTGACATAGTAATATTGAGACAAATATCTGCTGTGTCGGTGGTGTCAGCAATGATGGTTATCACCATCTTAGTTATCACCATCACTGACTTAGTTATTTTATAGTCAAAGGAGACAATGCTTGGCAATTACAAAATTGGTTTTGTGTCTAAGCTGTGATTACACCCTGCCCACCAAAACAGTCCCAGAAAATTCTCAACAGAAGCAAAATATCTGTAATATTTCATACAGCTCTCTTTATAGTCTCAACAGTGTATAAAGTTTCTGAGAAGCTCAGAGTCTTGCCAAATCCTGAAAATTACTTTACCTTTGTTTGTGATCATTGAGTGTTACACATCTCAAAATGAAGGAGCTAATATAAGATAGTAATGTAAATTTCCTTGACAGGAAAGGGAAGTAAAAAGAGAAGCTCCAGTAAACAATTAATTCCATTTCTCCAAGATACCTAGTTTAGCATAAAAGGAATAGTTCTTTGGAGGTTCTGCTTTCTTTTTGAGGTCTACCGAGAAGCTAAATCATAGAATCATAGAATCATAGAATCATAGAATGATTAGAGTTGGAAGGGACCTTAAAGATCATCAAGTTCCAACCCCCCTGCCGTGGGCAGGGACACCTCTCACTACAGCAGGTTGCTCAAAGCCCCATCCAGCCTGGCCTTAAACACTTCCAGGGATGGGGCCTCCACAACTTCCCTGGGCAACCTCTTCCAGTGCTTCACCACCCTCACAGTAAAGAACTTCTTCCTAATATCTAATCTAAATCTCACCTCTTCCAGTTTAAAACCATTACCCCTTGTCCTATCACTAGACTTCCTGACAAAGAGTCTCTCTCCAGCTCTCCTCAAAAAATCAAAAGCTCAGACTGAACACCTGAAGACTGATTAAAATAGGTGACAAAAATCACTAATAGTATTTACAGCATAGAGAGCTAGATTTAGTTCCTGAAGTCAACTCTCTTTTTTCTTCATAGTATTCTCTCAAATCCCAGTCCTGCTGAGAATCAGACTCTAAGAGAGTTGAATTATTGAAATGGTCAGGTATTTGGAACAGCNCTCCTCTCCTCTCCTCTCCTCTCCTCTCCTCTATCCTCTCCTCTTTATATTACTTCTTTCAGTCATTTCCTATTTCTAAACTAAAGTTTAACTTCACCAGAGCAAAATGACCTATGAGTAGTTCAATTTCTTTGCTAATGGGACTACTTATAGCAAGTTAAACTTAAGTATCTAGCATTGAAAATCTTCAAGGACAGAGATATCTTTTTCTAGATATTTTAACAGAAAAAATGCTCTGATTCTTGCCTTTGAGAATAGAAAATTATTTCTGCAATTACCCATGGGTATGTAAATACACACTTAAGTAGGACTATTTAAGTATTTACGTAATCTGAGTGTGATCAAGGAAATCATCATGATCAAGATTTTCATTTAGAAAATACTTTCTGCATACATATGGTTGGATAGATCCTTGGTTGGAGTCTTATTTCATGTTCAACTACTAAAAACAATTGGGGATATTCAGTCTGTATGAAATGGACATGTTAATGTATGAAATGGACATGTTAATGTAGAATGAGGAAAGACGTTCTTACTACCAAGTAAAATTACAGAAATAACATGTATCTTTTGGCAAATAGATAATTTGTTTCTGGCTTGTGACAATTGCAACTTCCCTAGGTAACTTTCCACAAAGAACATCACAGGTGGTAGAAAACATAGCTTGAAGGCAGGGCATTTGGCAAACTTTTTGGCAGAATAGAAACTGCTAGGTAAAACTGACCAAACAAAAAGAGAAGTTGCTCTCCCCTAAATGTGAGTAGAATTGGATTTTTAACTTTTTTCTCCAAACCACAGTCAATCACAAGAGAAGTCTGTAGCAAGCAAAACAAGGAGAGAACAAATACACAGTCAGTGAGTCCATCTGTATGCTGTGTCACATTTGTATCTTGACCAACAGAAGCATAAATCTGTTTCTTTAGAGTGCTGGTACTCAAACATTGACTTTATCTTCATCTGTTTAGGCCTCATTCAGAAGCATATATTCTCGGTAAAGGCATGTGAGCAGACCAGAGACGATAGCACTGAGTGGGCTGGAAGATGCTGGAAGTTGCAGCAAAAGGCAACTTGAGAAGCAGCCATCAAGGATACCTGCTAACCTCAGTGCCTGCACAAGCATACAGTCCCATAGCAGGCAGGGAAACCAACTGAACATGGCAAGTTTTATACGTAGCAATGTGTTCTTCCTTCCTCAGCACAGTATTTTTTTGCAATCATCACCACCTCCACCAACATCATCATCATAATTTTATGCAGTTTATGTTCTATATTGCTGTGAATGTATCCAATTATGAATTTATTCTTGACATTGATGTGATAAAAAAATGCAAAGAAACATGAAGATTATGTATTTTTATCTTCTAATTCTGAACACCATTGCACATAACTCAACCTCCTCCTAAAGCTGGCAAAAGTTGATGGGCTTAACAGTAAATTTGGAAAGTCGGCCCATATGTCTCTCCTTGAGAAACAACATGCTACCAGCAACCTCAAAGAAGACTGTCTAATAGTTGGAATTCATGAATAAACATGTCTTATAGAAGTTGACTTGGGAATTCAGAGACCACTGAGTAATGCCTGTTTTTATGACTTGCAGGACATTTCAATATGCAGCATGAAGAAACACAATTACAAATGAAACTGGTAGCTGCTTCAGCTGCAACACATCAATACCAACTACCTATGAGGAAATAACTTCTGTTCAGGATGAATTCTGAAGAAAAAGCATGTTTTATGAGCAAATGTGGATCAACATAACAAAAAAATTAATTTGATTCTCAGCCACATGCTAAGAAAGAGAAAGTACCATAAAAAAAGCAAAAAGACAAAGTCATGCCTTGGCCTCATCTTTAAAAGGTGTCATGTATTTTACATGCAAACTTCCGAATATCCAAATTTGGTCACTGGAGACCCTGTTGTCAGAGGTGTTCACCTGCAGTTCTTACTGGAACCAAAAATTAATCCAATTTACAGCCTTTGTAAGACTCAGGCCTACCTTTTAGAATATGGAAAATGAAGGACGTGGACCATTGTTGAATGTCTACCAAATAAGAATATTCAAAAGCATATATTGAAATCCAGCCTGGCTCCTTACAGCAAGCCAGTGCTGAACATAATTTCTGAAGGGTCATAAGAATCATAGAATCATAGAATTAGTGAGGTTGGAAG